>OOFG01000381.1:0-21361 GCA_900323295.1 Molva molva | reverse complement strand
CAGCCGAAGGTGGCGACGGCGAGTGACGCCATGGCGCCCAGCCCCCAGCTCAGCTATGTGGACCGCGTCGTCATGGAGATCATCGAGACGGAGCGCATGTACGTCCGAGACCTGCGCATGATAGTCGAGGTACGGTATTGGGCCACATAAACACTGGGCATGTGGCCAATGTGATATTATATACTATAACATTTACTTTATAGGGTCCCTATTTTACCACCAGGTGTGATGTTGATGAGAAATGACAAGCCCTTACATAATCTACCTTCTATTGACAGCACGTATGACAACATGTATGATGGATATATCAGTTTACCACTTGGTACACAACAAATCTAACCTGGATGTAAAATAGGTTATCCTGTGTTCTAGTATGGTATGCTTGTATTGATTCAGGGTCTCCAGAGGTAGTATCAGCTCTAGATGACTGCGGTATCCCTTTCAGCCTCATCACAGGCTATAATTACCTTGAATACATCCTGGCTTGGGGATAATCTTCTTACGTAAAAGACTGTGAAGGATCAGGCACTGTTAGCCAACACAATGCTAAGCACTAAGTGAAAACACACAGACATGTTGACGGTAAATAACGTTTGATGTAATTGTAACAGCTTTTTTTGTGAGTAGCACTAACCAACCAAGCTAGCGCCTCTAACCACTATCTGGGTGGAGAACTGAATGCGGAATAATGGCTGATAGGTGAATAAGGCCTATATAGCCTTGTGTAGCCTCATGTCGATCAATGTAGCACAATGTGCCCCGCTGTAGCTTATGTAGATTGATGTAGCCTGATGTAGCTTGATGTAGCTTGAAATAGCTCATGCATGATGAAAGACTACAGCGCGGAATAATAAATAAGTGAGTGCAATCTCTGCACCTTTCTGTCATGGTAATGGTGTTGTGGTCCTGGTGTTTCTGCTCATTCCTACTGAAACGTAATTCATAGTTGTCGTGCGAGCAAATTACGTCATCACGGCCCTCGCGAACGGTTCACGCGGCGATTTGTCGCGCGTCGGGCACCTTTGGAAGCTCAGCACTGAGAGTGCGTGGCCTGCGCGTCCACACTAATAGGCAGATATAAATGCCAAGGCCGTGCGTGGACCGTCCACGGACTTGACGCATCAGGGCGGCTATGCAGGAGGGTTATGTCAATGGAGCTCTCTATGATGAGTCAATTAGGTCAAACACGTGCTTCTGGAGGGGGGGCCCTCCGTTGGACTAAACCTAGAATAACACAACACACATTGTTCTTCTTCCATGCAGGACTACTTGGCCCACATTATTGACCATGCTGACCTGTCGGTGGGCCCAGAGCTGGTCTGTGCCCTGTTTGGGAACATCGAAGACATCTACGAGTTCAACAGGTCAGTCCACTCTTTGCACAGAAGGGGTTTATTCACTTAACTAATCTCTGACGTTCTCGCCCAATAAGTTCTGGGTTTCTATCTGGGTCAGCCTGTTTTGAAAAATCTGCCAGTTGAATTAAATTTTTTTCATTTAAATGTGACAATATGGAAGTCCATAAGGATTATAAATGCATACTATGCTGACTTATTGAGCCAGCGAACCCAAAACGTTTTTTGTTTTGTTTGAAACGTGGTAATATGTTCGTCAAAACAGTAATCCATGCCATTTTCTCACTGTTAATAAAATCAGATGGTAATTTAGAGAAACCAGGAGTAAATTCCTGTTTTTGCGAGTCTCCGCCAAACAGATTGGGAACGTTCCACTGGGCTCCAACCACCGGCTGCGTTCTTTTCGTGTGCCTTGAAGTGCCTTGAAAAGCCTGCGCTCCGTCTGCGGTGTGAAGTGCTCATTGATTGACATGGGAGCGGACTGAAAGCAGATGCACTTTAGACTTGGGCTCTAGACTTTAGCTTTGGTGTGTATCAGCAGTTATTGTACGTTTATATCATAATGAACCTGTTAGAACAGACCATCTAGAGGGGTTGGATATAAAAGAGTTTTGATGCACATCCCTTTCCTATCCGTCTGCTAACGGCTGACAGCGTGGTCTCCTTCAGGTCCTCCAGAAGGATCTTATGAAGGACAGGCCTCTCTGGTATGGCCCAGACTCCAGCTGTGAGTCCTGGTTTGGTTTTGTGTGTTTGAGTTTGTTTTGGTTTGGTGTGGTTGACTTTCTTTTGGTTGATTATGTTTTATTTGGTTGACCTAAGTTTGGTGTGTTTTGAGTTTGTTCTTACAGAGCTTAGTTTGGGTAAGTTGGGTTTGGTTTTGTTAAGTTTGAGTTGAGGTGAGTTCTGTTGTGTTGCGCTGTGGTTTGGAGTTAAGGATCTTTGGTTCCCTGAGTGACCAGGTTGTTCTAGAAGGATCCGGACTGTGTTGTTCTGGACCAGGTTTTTCTAGAAGGTTCTGGACTAGAAGGTTGTTCTTACTTGTGTCCACTGGGTTGCAGTGAGCTCCTGCAGTCTCTGGATCAGTGTGACAACGACCCGGTCGCCATCGCCAGGTGCTTCGTCATGAAGGTGACTTGACTACTATTTTCTTTACTTCTCTTACTCAATCATGTGATCTGAAATTCTGATTGCACTTTCCAAGCCTCCATCTTGGTACTTCTTGACCAAAGATTCTAGAATAACCAAGGCACCAGTTGTGGTTCTTCTCATTATAATGGTGAAGACACACCAAGAAGGCAGCTTGGAATGTGCGGGACTTCAGGTGAACCCCTCCTATATGTAACAAACGATGACCTAATTAACATGTATTCTTTTGATTACAGAGTGAGTACTTTGACATCTACACACAGTACTGCACCAACTACCCAAAGTAAGTCAACACATTCGGTTTCGAGATCCACCACTCTGATCACTGTCTGTTAGAACAATCAGCTGTCAGAAGAGAAGAGAGACTTCTGTGTAGACCAATCAAATGTACCTCATTAGTTCATCAGCAGATCAACACTGATGTGAAACTGATTTCACTTCCTCAGTGTGTTTGACTTCCTGCATATTTTTAGCTCATGCAAATGCTCAAAGAGTGTAAGGTATCTGAGGTCATCACTCCATCTAGTGGTAGAACGGGTTAAATGTAGCCAGGAAAACAGTGACATACATGTCAGAGGATGGGCTAAATCCTATGTGTATCTTTCTTCTTGTTCCTGTCTGGTGGCACCTGCTGCTGTCTGGACCTGTCTGGACCTGTTTGGACTCGTCTGCCTGGTTGCGCTGGGTGCAGCTCGGTAGCAGCGCTGACCGAGTGCATGAGGAACAAATCTCTGGCCAAGTTCTTCCGGGAGCGCCAGGCGTCCCTGAAGCGTTCCCTACCGCTTGGCTCCTACCTCCTGAAGCCGGTCCAGAGGATCCTCAAATACCACCTCCTGCTGCAGGTCAGAGAGGAAGGCCTCGTCTCAGAGACACCTGTTAATAGGTAGGGTAGGGCGCGACAGGTTCACATCCAGACACATTTCAGGTTGGGACTTCTGACAGAAAAAGGGAAACGATGTGCAAAGATTGTTGGAAATGCATTCCATGAGTGCAGCTTGGTACGCTTACTTGATGACAAAACATAATGCTGATGTTTAACCACTGATGTATTGAAGCATAACACCGGCGTTAATTGATGTGTAATGAATGTTTAATTTGTGTGCTACTGGTGTTTAACTGGTGTGTTTAGTGTTTCATTTGTGTGTTACTGGCGTTTAACTGGTGTGTAACTTAGTTCGACTGTCTGCAACTTGGTTTAACAGTGTGTGTGTGTTTGTGTGTGTGTGTGTGTGCGTTTTGGGGATGGTTTCACGGGATGCTGCAGGAGATCGCTAAGCACTCTGACCAGCAGGGGGCGGACTACGAGGTGGTGGAGGAGGCGATCTACACCATGACGGGCGTGGCCTGGTACATCAACGACATGAAGAGACGCCACGAGCACGCTGTGCGCCTGCAGGTCACTATACACACACGCACACACACACAAATACACATACTGTGTATCTATGTATATGTACATACTCACACATATACACACTATATACATACACTTATACAGACACAGATATACACATATATACTCACTCACATACATATTTACACATGTACACTCATACACACACACATACATATACACATACTCACACACATACCCATATTTACTCTTACACATACTCACACATCTATAGAAGTGTGTATGTATAATGCATTCTGTTTCTTTTGAATGTGTGGGATCGCATGGATACTTTTGTATTCTCTGTGTCCTGGTGTTCTGTAGCTTAAGCTATTGTTCTGTTCTGTCATGGTTCTGCTTGGTTCTGGTCTGGTCTCTGGTTCGGATTCTGGTTCCGGTCGGGTCCAGGAGGTGCAGTCTCTGATGCTCCACTGGAAGGGTCCGGACCTGACCACCTACGGGGAGCTGGTCCTGGAGGGAACCTTCAAGGTCCACCGGGCCAAGAACGAGCGAACCCTGTTCCTGTTCGACCGCATGCTGCTCATCACCAAGCGCCGCGGGGAACACTACGTGTACAAGGCCAACATCTCCGTGAGCACCGCCAGAAGCACGCCACTCACACACTTCATCTTTACATAGATTTTATATTCTTGAATTTAGATTTATAATGTAGAAATATATATATATTTATATCTTATATCTTATCTTTTTTTTATATCCTTTATAGTTGTTTTTTCTTGTATATTTGGATCTTGTATTTCTGCACCTAATAACCCAAGGCCAATTCCTTGTACATGACAACTTACATTCCTGATCCTGAACACAGAGTAATAATTGGAGGTTCTACTGATCAGTGCGGTCAGTACAGGACTCACGTCTGCTTCAACTGCACCTCATGGTTGTGATTCTGAATCTGTTCCAGTGTTCCACTCTGATGCTGATCGAGAGCGCCAAGGACTCTCTGAGTTTCAGCGTCACGCATTACAAACACCCCAAACAATCCCACACTGTGCAGGTGAGATCACCAAAGAATATCAAGAAATACTCATAAATACAGATTTGTATTTATGTATTTAAGTTTGTATCCATCCCAGACGGTAAATGAACCCTCATGTCCTGTCTGGGATGAATAAGGTACATCTTATCTTATTTTCAAACTCAAAAGCCAGCGGTTGATAAACGGTATTAGTGGTTAGTCTAGTGGTAAGGGTGTTTGACTCCCAGCCGAAAGTTCTGGGTTCGATCACCAATGTCCGCAGTAGTCTACCTGTAGCCATCCTAAAGCAACATGCCCTCTAACCCCTACCTGCTTCTTAATTACATGTATCCGAATTCACTGTCAGTCACTTTGGATAAAAGCTAAATAGTTAGTAGCAATCCTAGGTCCCATGTCCGGTCTGACCTGTGTGTTCTGGTTACTTCCAGGCCCGGAACCTGGAGGAGAAGAAGCTGTGGTCTCATCACATCAAACGGATTATCCTGGAGAACCACCACGCCATCATCCCTCAGAAGGTAAACCACCAGCACCAGTAGCACCAGTAACACACAAACTAATACATTAACTGTGCCACACCTAACTCCTCCAAACCAAACTAACCTGTACCACAACACATCAAATTCTCACACTATCCCCAGTATCAACAGAGTATAACCAGTATAACCAATAAGAACACAGTATTTCCACTCCAGTATGAAGCTGTATGGAAGGTGACACCTCTTGTGTTTATTTCAGGCAAAGGAAGCCATCTTGGAAATGGACTCCATATGTGAGTGTTTTTTTCATAACTAACGTCCATAATCCTAGACTCACATTTTAAATAAAACTAATTGATTGTGTTTGGGATTAATTAGGTCAGTAGTAGTTGGATTTAGATTTGCTGTGGTCAGACTTTATATTTTATGTCTGAGCTTATCTTTTAAAAATACCCTGCAATGTAGTCGACCCTTGCCATGTCCTAAGAATGTCGTTGTCCGTTTGATAAATAAAAACACTTGCTTACCGACAGATCCGTCCAAGTACCGCTACAGTCCCGACCGGCTGAAGAAGGCTCTGTCCGTCCAAACAGACGAGCTCCCACCTAAGAATCGTCAGGGGCGACGCCAGTCAGGTGGGTTTGATGGGCAAGCTGCTCCACCCAATGAGATCACTGCTATTTACATATTTCCATATAAAGACATAGACTATAAATATCACTATATACACACTTTATTGTATTTTCTACACTGTACTACACTGTCTATTGTTTCTATACAATCATGTTATGTAGGTTATGTATAATGTGGGTTTTTATAACTTTATATATAACATAAAATGTGTTGATGGGACTCCATCAACACACTCCATAGATTATTTATAATGGGAGTGAACGTAATATAACCTCATAGATTATATATTCATTTTTTTCTTCAGAACCTACTAAACTCTTTGAAGGCACCAAAGGTGAGTTTACACTTGATTAAAGCTTTAACTTACCAGGTCCCGGTCTCACTCTAGACCCACCTCCTGGTCTAACCCTAGAACTTAGACACCTACTAGTCTAACCCCAGACCTTAGACCACCTCCTGGTCTAACCCTATATCCTAGACCGCCAACAGACATATACACTACACCACTTCCTGGTCCAACCCTAGACCACCTCCTGGCATACCCTAGACCCCCAACAGACTATTGTCAATTACATTTAACCAACCATCTAGTTTAAGTGATATAAGCATTTTGCGGAAAAGCAGCAGTATATATGTATATGTAGTAGGTGTATGTTTAACACTGTCTCCTCTCTTTGTCTTCCACAGCTCTCCTCAAGGTAAGACTCATTCATCTACTATATCTATGTCATCTCACCAGTAAATGGATAGATAGATGGATGGTAGAGGGATAGATGGATCAATGGATGGATAAGGGATGTTGGATGCTAGATGGATACATGGATGGATGAATGGTTAGGGTGTTAGTGTGTCATGTGGTCCACCGCTCGATTCAGTAGAACTGTGATGAACAGAATACAACGACAGATGAAAGGTTCTTTCTGAATGATGTGAAGGTTGGTGGTCCGGTACACTCCAGGTTAGAGGAAGAGGAAGATGAGGAGGGTGAGGAGGATGATGATGAGGATGAAGAAAGGGGTTTGGTGTGATGTGTTCAGCATGCAGCCAGCGAGGGGGCTGTCCCGGGGGAGGTGGTCTCTAGGAGCAGCTCCCTGGGCTTCGGTCTGGGGGAGGTGGGCTCCGACCGACCCCAGGAGGAGGAGGAGTGCAGTGGGAGGAAGGCTTCTATGGACCGGCTGAGCTCTGGTGACGACCCTGAGGAGGTGGTAATGGATAGTGATGACGCTGATGATGACATGGTGCTGCTGGAGGACTATCAGGTAGCGGACTTCGCTAGCTCCATGCTAGCAGCCATTTCCTGCTGGCACTCTAGGGCCAGAGCTCTGCTTTCCCTTGGGGACCCAACGGTGAGGCCTACTGCTGCCTCCTCCTCCTCCCTGCCTCCTCCTCACCAGGCTAACCTCCAGCCTCCCCACCCAGCAGCTTCATAACCTACTAAAGACATGGTCACAACCACCACCAGCTTGCGGCAAACAGCGAAAAGCTAGTGGCTAGCAACTAACTAGCAACTAAGAGTTAGCTGCTAGCAGCTTAGAGCTAGCGGCTGATGGCTAGCAGTAGCAGCAAGCCGTTTTGGATAAACGTGTCTGCCAACTAACAAATAGCAATCTCTCTATTGGCTGTCTAATAGCAATATATTTATTCATGAAAGCTTGATTCTCGGAATTAAGTTAACTGATCATCCAGGTTATTGATGACACGGATACCGACAACCTCATCGAACGCTTTTCTTTGGAAGTGGTGAAGTGGGAACAGTCTGGAGATAGAGATGGATTCATAGAGAAGCAAACTAACATCTGACCCAACAGCCTTGAAGGTCTTGAGACTAGTGTTGTGATTAGCGTTTTGTTTCTCCTAAAGGATGAGGAGATCAGAAGCATCGTTAAGGAAGAGAACCACCAGAGACTTCCAGCTGTGGGAGAGCCACCGGCAGAGCTTCAGGTTAGTAGAATCCAAACTAACTTAACATTTACCAAACCATAACCTAGCATGAATCTGTCTAACGAACGTTAACCTGGCTCTAAAGCAATTATAACCTAATCTTATGCTTACTTAGCTCTAACTAAACTTAACACTAACCCAATGCTAACTTGGTTAGAACTGAACTATATGCTCTTGCTAACCGAGTGCTAACCTAGGTCGAACCAAAATATATCTTAAAGGGGAACAACCATGCTCTAATATTAGAGAGTACTGCTTAATAAATGTGTTCGCTCTGCATTCTGCTGTTTTGGAAAGCACAATGTGATAGTTAACATCATGCTCTTGAGCAAACTACAAATCTTCTTCTTTGAGTTATTTCCGGCAGGAAAATTGTCTAAGATGTGGCTTCACTGAGCCCTTTGATTTCCTTCGCAGGCTTCTGAACAGCAGTCATGTCACGAGAAGAACTCAGAGTCCAAGTCAACAGATTTATATTCAAACACGTCTTCCAAGATCTCCGCTTCTCCTTCTGGACCAAAGAAGCCAGCAGCAGAACCACCAGCAGCAGAACCGGCTGTTGAGGCTAAGAACCCGGAGGAAACGTCTTCCGCTACCCAGGACTCCGACTCCAAGACCCTGAGCAGCGAGGAGTCTTCAGAAGAGGATGAGAACGAGGAGGCAGGGAAGGGGACCAAGGCCACCAGCATCCTCCCGACCTCCGTCCTGAGTCGGGCCGGTGCCATCGCTCAGCATTTCCAGGGAAGCACCCGGCGACCCAGCCAAGCCTCCGACGACGCCTGCTCCCCGAACTGTCTGTCGCCACGGTTACCAAGTCGCACCGGCAGCATCCTCAGCCCCAAGAACAACAGCCCATGCTCGGACACCCCCGAGGTGTTCCGGCCGGCCGATACGAACATGCTGTCGCCGCGGGATGACGACGGTGGCGTGATGGGAGGAGGTCCCCAGCGGAGGGACTCCACCCTGTCCAAACACGACCAGCTGCTCATTGGGAAGATCAAGAGCTACTACGAGGTCGCCGAGAGCCACGACCCGGCCTTCTGCCTCCGGCGGCGGGAGAGCCTGACCTCCATCCCCACGGGGCTGGTCCGCAACTCCGTCAGCCACTTTAACTGCATTCCCATGGACACCCTACACCCTGGTGAGGGTGTCAAGGCGAAGCCCTCTCCTTCTGCTGCTGACGACAACGACCAAGCCCCTGGAGAACCAGACTCTGAAGAACAGGGGGGCCTCAACATGAAGGCTGTATCCTATCAGCAGGAGGGATCTGCGGTTATAGTAGGCGGGAGTGTTGGCTACTCCAGTGCTCTGGCCACGTCTCCCGTGCTGCAAGAGGAGTTCAGGTCCTCATCTGAAATGATCCAGATTTGGCAGACAATCGAGCACGACCTGAGCAGAACCGCAGTGCGAAGGCGTGAGACCCCCATCCAGGCAGCCAGAAGCTCCAGGACGGCTGGTTCTGGTCTGACCGGTGGTCTCGCGCCAAACCACAACTCTGACGGTGAGAACGGAGGCGCCGACCTCGGCACCATCACAGAGGAAACCTCCAGCCTCTCCAAACAAAGAACCGGAACCACCGGACCTGAGGGCCGAGCCGGGAGTTTACGGGAGACTTTGAAGCTGTGGGGAGGAGAGGTTCCGGTCCAGAGACCACCCAGGGTGTTGGAGCTCAGGGGCAAGACCCAGAGCCAGTCTTGCAGGCTAGAGAAGGACTCACAGGATGACCTGGACAGCGCTAAGAGCAAGGTCCTGAGCCTGGCGCGTCAGTACAGCCAGCGTATCAAAACATCCAAACCAGTGGTCCGGCTGCAGGGTCCGGACCCCCGCATAGGGAAGAGAGCCCTGTCGTGTGTGTTGGAGGAGAGCGAGACCTCAGGTACACATACAGATTTTAACATTTTGTAATACTTCATATTATACAAATTTTTTTTAAAACTGAAACACATGATGACTCTGCTATATCTGGCACTAAAGGGGGACATCTGGCGGGGGGGTAACCAGTAGGCATCCTTGTGCAATGTCCCTTAACCCCTACCTGCTCCATAACGACATCTAAATAATTCACTGTGGGTCGCATGGATAAAAGCGTCTACTAGATGCCTTAATAGTAGTCAAATTGAAGCACGCATTGTTGTGTAAGCCGGAAAATCCATCAATAAATGGCCTTTATTGATGGATGCTCCTTCTATAAATGTGCACATGGTGATAAACTTGAACCAGTAAATAGTCATATATATATTTTTATATATATATTGTTTTTTCATGTTCTGCAGGTAAACCCAACCTGAGTCTCCCCCTGGTCCCGTGCCACCAGCCCCGGACCAGCCCCCGGCTGAGCCCGGTAGAGTCTGGGGCTCCGGGTCCAGACTCTGTGACCAGGGCGGGCTCCAGGAGCCATGCTAGTCCATCCCCCATCGAGGGGTTCTGCTGGCCGGACGTCCGTGAGCTGAGGTCCAAGTACGGTTTGTCCGACGGCCCCCAGGCCCACCACCTACAGGTGGGCCGCAGCCTGTCGGTACCGGAGGGAATGACGGACAGCGGGACCAGGAGACGCTCCAGCTACACCTCACCACTCCTCCCCCCGGTGGAGAGAGGAGAAGGAGGAGGAGGGAGTTCTTGGGTTCCTCCATCAGGTACTCAGCCGGTGGAGGCAGGAAGATGCAAACTGCACAGAGCCAAGTCCTTGGACCACCGGCTGAGTGGCCTCCCGCTCAGCCGGTTGGAGAGGCTTCCAGAGGAGGCGTCCAACGGCGGTTTCCAGGGTTACTACATCTCGGGGGAGGCAGCGCTAGCTGGCGACGAGAGTCGGAGGATAGTCGTCGTGGAGAAACTGCCCGAGGAGCCAGTAGTGGAAACCAGAGAATCAGTAGAACCAGCTGGAGAGGAAGAGGACGGGGAGAACTTTGTCCAGATCCGCTCGCCCACCAGCAGAGAGAAGATCTCCATCAGGGCCGTCATCGACCGCTGCAAGGCCTACCAGGAGACAGAGGAGTATAAACTCAGGGAGGAGGATGCGGCCAAGATGGAGGCTGTTCTTGGTGGTGGGAGGGGCAAAGAGCCGGACAAGACCGTTGCGTCGTCGACTGAGTCTGAGGTCCAAGAGCCCGGCTCCAACCAACATAGCATGGTGAAGAATCTCAGAGAAAGGTTCCAGAAGTTGAAGTGAAAAAAAGCGAGAAGTTGATGTCAAACGCTGAAATGGGCAAAATAATATAATATATATTATATAACATAATATTAATAGAATATCCTAGATAAGAACCAGACTGCTGTTTGCAGGGTTCAGTTACGGAGCGGGCCCAGAAATTCAGTACAGAACTCTCCAACGACTGAACATTTAAGCTCAAAGCACACGGTCATGACGGAACTACACGAGGGTAGTTCCGTCCTATACAAAGCGAGCAAAATAAACAAAGCCATGCTACATTCACACTCTGTGTGCTTTGTTATATCACAGTTGTGGTGTGTGTTGCGCTACATATATGAGGCAAAATGCGTGCTTTGTGTGCTTCTGGCTTTAAACTATGGAGCTCTTCGACGACACAACTGTCCTCTTTTACCAATTAACTCTTCGAATACTTAACTTTTCAACCACATAAAGCTTTGATGACGTATCTCTTCAACTAAGAACTCCTTCTTTTGATTGTTATGTATATATTATATAACAATATATATATATTGTTATAGTATACATATTATATATAATTATATAAATGATATATAGATGATTAAATTATCTATATATACCCATAATATATTATATTATATAATATCTCTTTATCTCACCGTCCTGTGTTGCCCTGGTCTTGTCTGGCTGTTTTATGAGCTAATCTTCAGAAACACTCAGATGGACGTTTGCTCAAAGGCACTTCAACAAGGCAGTACAGTTTATGATGTCGTCCAACCTGTGAGCTACTTACTTTAACATGAGGTCTACTATGACTAACTGTATTTATTATTAAACGGTTGCATATAAAGTATGTTGTATTTGTTGAAGTACATAACGTTTCTACTGTCGGAGGGAACGGTCCACATTAAAACGGCTACTCACTGGCGTGGCTGTGCTCCTGAATGATGGCTGTCTGTCACACACTTCTTAGACCGTGTTAACGAGAGATCACATTGTTTTCAATGTGAACCAAAGCTCAGTTGTAGCCTATAATAACGGATAGTGGAGTGCCTAAACTCGCAGGTAATTAAAAGCAATTTTTCCAAAGGTAACAAGTCAGTTGGATGTGAAGGTAGTAAGATCAACTGATTATTTTCATGTTCTTCATTCAAAACAATAGCCTGAGAAGCTATTCCCTATTACAAAGAGCATTCAGTGTTCAGGGTTTGGAGGCCAGCCTTGGTTAATAAACCTTCACATTTGATGCAAAAGAATAGCAAGGAAGCCTCGGGGGATCCTCGAGCAAGATGCCCCCTAACCACTTACTGCTCCTTAATGACATGTATCAGATTTCACTTTAATGGGGCTTTGGATAAAAGTGTCTGATAAATGACTAAATATTAAAGCTTCATGTTTTGTATCGTCAGTATAATTACATAAGAGAGAAAATGACATACGTACACAGAGGAGTGCATGAATAAGTTTATTACAAAGAATGTGGTGAGAGGAATGAGTGTCTGTAAATCAAATGCCTCTGTCACTCAAGATGAACAACATCATTGTACGCTCAAAGCCATAAAAAAGATTTTGGGTAATGGTTACATAGCTAGTAAATATCGACGGTTTGGTTTGCGGTAAGAGCTTGTCTTGTTTCTCTACAGCTTGTCTGTAGCATGCATATGAAGCATAATCAAGTAGAACACCAATTGACCAATCACCTAGTAGCAGCAAGAGTTACATCATTACAGCAGCTGCCAATCAGGTGCCCCGTTCCGAGCAGGTGATAAAATCAATACATTCCCATTGGTTGAAGACATCTAAACTTCACCAGACTGCAAAACAAACTAAGCCACCCGTTCAGCAAACTCAGGTCAACTGAAAGAAAGAAGTGCACGTTTGGTGAACTAGCCTCAGCTCCTTGTGCACACCACGGCCACTGAGCGCTACGTACTGTTCTGTACAGTGAATGAGCCATGAGCTACGGCTAAAACACACGCACACACTCGCAGCACTCAAACACTAACACACACGATATACACAAGGTACATACAAGAGAGGTCAGGGGTCATTCGACACACACCGGGACTCCAGATGAGACCCCACACACGTTCTCCCAAGGGCTGACATTCCTAGGGGCCACACGGATACGGAGTGGATCAGTGAAAGGCTTTTGACCATAAGGTCGCTGGTTCAAATCCCCAGCTAGAATTTGGGTAATGTGAATTAGATTCCCCATTTTTGTGGACTTTATGAGCAGCACGTTAAACGAAAGCTGAACCCCAACCCTCTTCGACGTAAAAGAAGAGTTGATCAATTGGAAACCAAGATGTGACACTGTAGCATGCTTTTTAATTGGCCTAGAAAACTCCATCAACCCTTGGCCATGACGATTTGTTGTGCTTCACAAATTACCATTGCGACACAAGAATAGCGATGAAAAGACGCTTCAGTTTCCATAGCGATGACAAGAATTGGTCAGCTACCATAGCGATGACAAGAAGCTTCCATTACCATAGCGATGGCAAGAAGCTTCTGTTACCTTAGCAATGACAAGAATGGTTCAGCTACCATAGAGATGACGAGAAGGGTCGAGCTAAAATGGCTAAAAGGTTAAAGGGCTCGTTGGTGGTGTGCTTGCTCCGTCTGTAAGAGATATGAAATGAACCGTACAGGCGTATGGATATAAGAGGCCAAGCCCTGATCCTCCAGGCAAGCACAAACCAAGACATTCAAAATAAACCCCCCGTGTCAGGCACGCTACAGACACATTTTAGAAATAGGAGACAGCTAGATGGACTTTTTTGTGAACATTTTTTCATTCAGAATCGCAAAAGCCGTGTTGTTCAGCATTGGGATGTCCGGGCGAGTATTTCTTTAATTAGTTTAAAGCTACATTCTTTATTTTCATTGTTTATATAGACAAACGGGCCTCTGCATCGCCATAGTGCCTCCACGTTAGGGTGCCGTTCGGCTTACACACATTCAGTACCACCTCACATTTGATCTGCCCCGGTCGAACAAGAAACACACATTCTATACCTCCCCTCCCTTAAATACAGACCAACGACAGATTATCAAAGCACAAATAAATATACTCCATACATTTTGATACAGGGTCCACTGACTGTACTGTAGTGCAAGCGACTAATAATCATAACAATATTTTCTATAACTTTGTTTATATTCGTGTTGGCAGGTGCAATGTGGAAGCAATTACTACTGGAATTTGTTGCTTAAATTGGTTCTGTAAAGGATACAAAGTACAGATGGACGTTGAGAGACGCTGTGTTCTGTTCGCACCACAGACGATGCTTACAGACATGTGTTGTTGAAGGTCTAGATGAGATGTCCTCAACACCATTGGTACTAAAAGGCTGTCAGTCATCAGCCAGTGAGTGGGACATAGCTACTAGCTACGAACAAACATATCCCCCATTCAGAGGCGCTACGGTGGCCTGATCAGGACATGTGATGCCCCCCGCCGCCGCTGGCCCCGCGGGACGACCGCTTGGTGCTTTCGTTGGCGTTGGACGAAGAGGGGCCTCCGCGGGTCCGGTCCCCCAGGGGCCGGCTGGTCGGCTTCTTGTCCCGCGCCGAGGGCCTCGTCTGGCTGGTCGACATGGGCCCCAGGGCCCCTACCTGGAGGCTTGAGGGCTCCACGATGGTGTTGATGACTACGGCAACAAAGAGAGGACATTAAACTAGGGTGCTACAGTAAAGACAGGACACTAAGCTAATGTACTATAGAAACAGATAATTGGTATTCAACTAAGATACTAAAGTAAAGGCAGTATATTAAATCAAGGTATTGCAGTAACGGAGAGAGGGTATGTTAAGTACTACAGTAAAGACAGAATAGAAAACCAATCATCTCTAGGAGGACATTTACCCTCTAGTTGTCTCTGAACTCTCCTGAGCTCCTGCAGAATAGAGGTGATCTCCTGTGAAAGGAAGCATGTGTCAGTAAAAGGCTCTTTCTATTCAAGGTAACCCAGTTCCTTGATGGTAATGCAGGATAATATGGGACAGCTCCAACCTTATTGGATGTTTTCAGAATTGGGATTTCATTTTCAGCATTGATTTTAGCCTCAATCTCCTCCCAGATCTCTGCCTTGTTGTGGAAGAGAACCCTAGGAAGAATTGAAGAAATTGATGGGATTATGGTTTAAATGGTTATGGTTTCTACAGTTTGAAGACTCCCCATCAACTCTTCAACATCTGTGCCTCAAATTAATGAGTTACTGTACGTCGTTGCAGGGGTTTAGCATTTTTCCTTACTTCATCTTCTCAGCGAGTTGTTCTGTGTTTTCCCGGATGGCTTGTGAGAGCTGAGAAACGGGATTCAACATCAGGTTGTCCAGGATCACCTAGAGCCGTCCAACATGATAGAACAGTGCCATCAGCATAATGCAGCAACTATTCTGAAAAACACCTCTTCCCAGCACACTAAAACTGACTGCAGTGTTTCCCATGGCTAAGACGGCCTTTGACACTCAACTGTCTACAGACAATGAGGTCTTTAATGGCCAAAGTGAGGAGTAAATAAAGGGGACAAGCCAGTGACCTCTTGGCGGTTCCAGGGACGGCGCTGCTTAGAACCGGGCTCCGCCTCATTCATGTTTGCGTCCAGGACAGTGGTACAACCTGGCGGAACCTTCTGGTAGTTTAAACTAGCCTCAGGGAGATGTTGGACCAGCTGGAAAGAGAACAAAGTCAGAATGGGGCCTGCATGGTGGTGGAAACCCCCCAACCATGACCAGTAGGTCAGTGGTTCTACTGTAACCAGTAGGTCATTGGTTCTGCAAACCAGTAGGTTAGTGGTTATATAAACCAGTAGGTTAGTGGTTCTATATACCAGTAGGTCAGTAGTTATACTGTAACCAGTAGGTCATTGGTTCTATAAACCAGTAGGTCATTGGTTCTATAGTAGTAATACTGGTTCTCAGTAGTTCTACTGTAACCAGTAGGTCATTGGTTCTATAAACCAGTAGATCACTAGTTATATAAACCAGTAGGTCATTGGTTCTATAAACCAGTAGGTGAGTGGTTCTATAAACCAGTAGGTCAGTGGTTCTACTGTAACCAGTAGGTCATTGGTTCTATAAACCAGAAGGTAACTGGTTTGGTAAACCAGTAGGTTAGTGGTTCTATAAACTAGTAGGTTAGTGGTTCTACTGTACCCAGTAGGTCAGTGGTTCAATAAGCCAGTAGGTCAGTGCATTTATAAACCATTAGGTCTGTGGTTCTCTAAACCAGTAGGTCAGTGGTTCTATAAACCAGTAGGTTTGTGGTTCTACTGTAACTAGTAGGTCAGTGGTTCTACTGTTACCATTAGGTCAGTGGTTCTATTAACCAGTAGGTCAGTGGTTCTCTAAACCAGTAGGTGAGTGGTACTAGTGGACCAAAAGGTTAGTGGGTCTATGGAACGTAAGTGCATTGTCGGTTCAATGGACCAGTATCAGTACCGGTAGGAGCCGTGCTATGTGAATGCATGCATCCAAGTCAACATGCATTTGCGATGGTGGAAAACAATATATGCAGTGAGTTTTAGTATTGCTGGGACAAGGTGTGAATAAGTGAAGGAGTGCGGTGGTCAACAGTTACCGCCCACACCCATGAACCTTCCGTTCATGTGCAGTTTCAACTGTTGTGAAGTCACGTTAGTGCCCTGGAGCAATCCAAGCAGGGTGGAGAAGTGTTAGGATTGGTGGTTAGAGGGTGGGGGGTGGAGGAGGGGAACCAATCGGAAGACAGGGGAGACTAATGAGTCATCGATAGACACCTGAGATGGTCGAACCCCTGGAGAGTATGGATGTTGCCTCTGTTCGGAGAGCGGAGAGATGGGTGATGAGAATCCGACGATCAGCTAGTGACCACGATGTTATTCAGAAACCACACAAAGTTCACTTCTTGGTCATGAAATGGTTTCCCCTTACATCGTTCTGATTACCACAATACTTCAAACAGGACTTAGTACTTCAAGTAGTATTTGTTTCCACAAATAGTACTTGATATCACACTACCTCAAACATTACTGAATACACCACTACCTCAAACATTACTTTCTACCACAATACCACAACACTGGTACTTAAAACCACACTAGCTCAAACAGTCCTGAAAAATAGTCTAGTGCACAGAGAAAATAACACTATTATATTCAGTAATGATTATGACACCACCTCAAACCACTGATCACCATTCTGCCTTCTTCTTTAGCAAACACTGGACAAACCTTGGCGACATCACCAAATACAACAGTGGCTCTGTCAGTAATGTCTCATTTCAGTTGGTACATCCACAAGGAAACCCGGGGTGGGTTCCTTGGTGTTGGTGCTGGAGTGGGTGGTGGTGGGTCGGGGGAGAGGTGTTATAACGACCCACCTCTTCCCTGGCGGAGATGGGGGAGGCGGGGGTGTTGGGCTGGGAGCTTGGGGAGATGGGGGTCCCAGCGATGGCTACGGGGGGATCCCCGTCTCCGGCCACGTCATGGATCTCCCTCGCCAGGATGGCCAGGTCTTTGGCCAGGTCATGGCTGAGCCTGAGGAACCGGATACACACAGATTACTGATTTATTTACTTTGTCGTCATTTATTACACAATTTGATCCGAAGCAACTTACAGTGAATCCAGATACATGTTGTTTAGAGCAGGTAAGGGTAGGGGTTAGGGGTCATCTTGCTCAAGGATGCCTACAGGTAGACTTCGGGGAAATTAGGGTTTGAACCCAGAACCTTTTGGCAGCTGGTCAAACACCCTAGCCCTTTAACTATCCTGCCCACTAGACTGTTGCTATGGTCCATAACAAGACAGGGTTCTCATAAGCCAAGTCTACTATTTCGATGCTAACCATGGAAACGGCCTGACAGAGTTTGGGAACCCCTGCTGGATAGATAATGACAGGCGGAGCCAGGTCTTACTTTGCGATCTCAGCGCTGTGCGTTGTCCAGTTCTGGTAAGGGTCTACGTCGTTCTGGGGGTCGTCGTCCTCGGTTTCCACGGAGATGGACTTGGGGCGGGAGGGGGCGGTCCGCCCGCGGTGGGGCTGCGAGGGGGCTGAGGGCTGGGAGGAGCGTCTGGGTTTAGAGGTGCCAGGGCTGGTCTCATACTCCTCCTCCGAGGACGAAGAGTAGTCCGAACCCTTCTGCCTACGGCGAGAGGCTGATCAAAATAACATGATTAGTTATTCTAAATGATTATCGAACCTCAGGATTTCCACCACAACCTCAAACGTCTAACCCTCAATGTGACACTGAAATTGATTCAGACTAGAATTCAATATTCTGATCTTGTATGTGTCTAATCTCACCATAAAGAACCCAATGGAATTGGGTTTTTTACACAACCTTTATTGGCTTGAGGGGAAATGGGGGAAATGGGCAGCCAGTACTAACCAGTTCCAGAGTATTTAGTTCCATTGGATCGGGTTCTGCTAGCAGTCTGCTTCGCTGCAGCTCCAGAGCCTTTGGTAGCAGCTTGCCTTGCGTCCCCCACCGACGACTTCCTGGTTGGGCCCCCGGGTTCCGATGCCCGACCAGAGTAGCTGGTCCGCCCAGCAGGGGGCGGACCAGCCTCGTTGTCGCTGGGCGTCGTGAAGGAACCGGTTCTTTTGCGGGGCATGGCCAGTATGTCCAGCCGGGAGAGCTTCTTCTCAGAGGAGCCTTTAGACGATGCCCCAAGGTGGTCCGAGTTCTGGGACCCTCGGTCCGTCTCGGCACCTTCGTTATCCGAGGTCTCGCCCAGACGAGCGCGACGAAGCATTGAGGCGCGGGTCGGCCTCGGGGCCGACAGGCTGTTGGAGCGGGTCAGGACCTGCTGGGCTGCCGTCTTGGATGTCTTCCCGTTGTCTTCTTTCTGCAGAGGGGTGATGAGTTTCTTAGTCCGGCCGGACGTACGAGAACCAGTCTCGTGGTCCGAGGAGATGTTGTCTGCATAGTTCTGACCCGGCTGGCCTTCGGAGAGGTCCAGGGACCCCCGGTTCCCAGCGCTGCGGCGCATGTGGAAGCGCTTGGCTGCCTCGGCCTTCCCGCCGGACGCATCCGACCCCACCTGGCTCCGACGTTTCTCCGACAGCCGCTCACGAGCGGAGAGCTGGCGTCCCTTCTCCTGGATGGACGGACTGGAGGAGGACTTCTCCTTCTGAAGGCCGCTGATGACCGAGCGCTTCTTGGAGACGGATGTGACAGGTGTGTTCTTGTTGCTCACCTGGCTGACCGTGCTTGCCGTGTCCACGTCCGATTCCCCAGACAGAGAGTCTCCCATGTGGCTAGAGGAGCCTCCTTTCTTGGAGCTGCGACCGGAACCAGAGGAATGGAACAAAGGTCCTTCGGACTCCTTGAAGAAGACGTCTTGGGCAGCCTCCTTCCTCTGCTCCATGTCTCTGATAGACGGGTGGCTGGAGATGTGCGGGAGCTTCTTCTTCTGGACAGAATCGCTCTGACGTTCTTTGGTGAAGCTCTCTTGCCTGACGATGGAGCCGTCTTTCGTGGGGACAGAATCCTTGTCCTGCAATTGGAGGTTGGGGGCCGAGCTATTGGGCTTGACACTTGTCCTGCGGGGTTCGTGGCCACTCAAGTGTCGAATCAGAACAGTGGTGGGCGGAGTCTTGGATGGGGCCTCTTTAAGGCTCTGGGGTGGGTCAGCTTTTCCTGGGCTGTCAGAGCCGATGTAGAAACAGGTGGACTTGGTAGATGGGGATGGAGAAACCCTCTCGGCTGGTCTGACCTGAGGGCCAGGAGCTCTGGAAGAGGCCTTCGCCGTAGTCTTGGCCTTGGTCCTGCGAGCTCGCTCCTGCATGGGTCCATCGTCCGAACGGCTGGTGTCGCTCAGGCTGTCTGGGTCCACATCGTCTTGGATGCTGAGCAACTGGCCAGATTCGGGAGGGCATGTAGCCCTGGGCTCTCTGTCCAGGGTTTCTGGTCCAGGGTAAGAGTCCTGCTGGATCAGGATGCTGGGGGTGCTGCCCTCCGGTTTCTCCCCAGGAGGAACCTGGGGTAGCAGCCTCTTGGTGCGGGAAACCTGGCTGGACTCTGACTCTGACTGGCTCATCATTGACCGGCTGGATAGGAAGCGAGAATCTAAGGAAAACAGTGAATCCAATGAGGCATTAAAAACTAAAAAAATATTCCACGTATGAACAACGGCCATTCGGATAGACTTTGCTACTCAACTAAAGCCAACAACAAGATCTCATAAGCTCACCTTCCAGAGATTCCCCTACAGAGGGGGGAGAAGCCCCCTCGGCGTAGCTGTCTGCCAGACTGGCCCAGCGAGAGACCCACTTAGGGCCCTCCAGCCCCGCCATGTTAGCAGGAGGAACCTGCAACACAACATTTCATCAAAATCCTCGGAAGATGATGGAAATGAACAGAACTTAAAGCAACCAAAATAGAAGAAGTTAAACTAGATGAGGGTCAGGAGAAAAGTAGGGTGTACATTAAGTGGAATACATGCAGTGGATTGGGACATGCAGTGGTGTTCTCCCAAACGTGACACATTCGTATCTTCCTGGGTTTATGTTTACCTGCACCGGGCCAGTTGTGGTGCCACTGATAGTGGCCGGGTTAAAGCCATGCATTGGATCCACAGCACTACCATCGCTCTCAAGGCTAGTGTGCTCATCCTTCCCCTCAATAATGACAGGCCTATAAACAGAGGAGTTTACACCACTATACTCTGGAGAGTCCAGGACACCAAACACCTGTCAGGGGTCAGAGGTCAGAGCATGCGGGAGGAGGAGGAAGCAGCACAGGGGGAAGACAGGAAACAGGAAGTAGAGATGAAGGTCAAGAGGTGTGTCGTGCATCTGGAACGTATTTCAAAGTCAGAAACACATCTTGTATGTTTAGGTCATATTATTCTACTTTGTAGTGCTTCATACATGATACACACATGATACATTAAAACATGTATCATATTCCATACCCTGTAACACAGGTATAGTCTAACGTAACAATATAAATAGATTTCAAGCACTTTTTCGTTTTATTTAGTAGGATTCTGCTTCTATACCCGAGAGGACCGGCAGGTTAAAGTGTGTACATAAATAGCTTTTTGAACGTCCAGACCCAGCCCCTGTGGACCGACCTGGTCTATCATGTTGCGGGCCTCCTCCACCTCTGTGTCGTGGCACTCTGTCTCGATGGTGTAGGTCCCCGCGTCGCTCAGGCTGTCGTCCTCCTCGTTCCTGCCCACCCTCTGGGTCCGGGGGTCTAGTCCACGCACTAGACCTGGGGGGAGCATGGCAGTCTGGGCAGGGGTGGGCTGGCGGGCTGGAGAGGCCGGCTGGCCGTGAGAACTGGCCAGGGT
>OOFG01000378.1:5652-16163 GCA_900323295.1 Molva molva | reverse complement strand
GGCAGAGAGCACCAAACTAATCTGGAACCCAACCACCGCTGCGACACGGGAGCCCACTAATGACGCCCGCCACACAGCCACGCATACAAAAAGATCATAAACACGGAAGTAAAAAAAATATATAAGAAGTACACAAGAAACACATGCAGTCCAACAACACTCACTTCACACCTGCGGGCGGGCAGGCGGTTAGCACGCACACACACACACACAAACACTTTCCCGCTGTGATGAAATAGCCTACACACAACTCCACTCAATAAAGTAGGCTGTGTGCACACACGGCCATGGCCTTGGGTGACCGTAAAAGTGTGACTCCTCCAGGACAAATCCTTTTATGATGGTGGGCCAGGAGATGAGGGGGTTTTCTTTTTTTGCCCAACACTGCTTGGATAAAAAAAGAGAGAAGAAAAGCTCAATTTAAGCAGCAACTCACAGCTGGGACTCATGGCTGCATGGAAGGTAGAGTCCATAAGAAAACACTCCGAGTCTACACCGGCAGCCTTTAAATCAGCCCGTAGAAACTAAACCGAGGGGGTCAAATGTGTGTGGTTGAGCGTGGGTGGCTTCAAATTGAAAGAACCGCAATAGACAAATGCAATCGTGCAGCTTCCATAAACATGAAGTGAAACACTTTTGATTGAGGCTGTAGAGCGGTTCTCTATGGAGGAGGAGGAAGGGCATCACAAGGACATACGATCATGTAAACATGGACCACGTGTTAGGTTTACGCAGGGCACGGTCCAGCGGGGAATCAACTGAATACGCTTTTATAGGACTACTGCTGCTGCTCGTCTCCCAAGAGAAGATTTATTACACTGTCTGCTGGTGTTAAGCAAAGCAAGTCAATGCATTATGTCCGCACGGTCACTCTTGGTAAAAACCCTAACAAGAACTCCATTGAAAATCAGCGTCATGTATGCAGTATCGTTTTGTAGCTGGAACTGCAATGTATACATGTATCTGTTATAAATCTGTTACAGTATCCAATCTGCCACCAATAAAGAGGTGCACGGCTTCTAGGCGGTCTCAGTGCTGTACTGCAGCAACCCAGGGCTGTGGGCCATGGCAACAGAGGCCCAAGGCAGAGACAGGCAGACAAAGTCTCCTGCACAGGGTAATCTGCACCGAAGAGGAGCAAGACCCAATAAAACCCCACCTCTCTGTTGCACTAAACATGATTCTTCCTCAGCCTTGAGAGGCCAGCCAATCGGGGGCCGAGAACTCAACAAACTAGTCGGTTTTTTCAATTTTTATCAGAGTGGCAAATAAAAAGAAAAGAAAACGGCAACGACTAACTGCCTCCCCGTGCTGCGGCGAAAATACACAGAGCCGAGGGCTGGAGTCGGAGAGGCCTCAGACGGGCCCTGTCAGAATGATTCACTCTCCTGTCAGGCCAGCGCACAAATGAAATAATGAAATCCACCTCAAGGTGGAACACATTTGCACAGGAGGGGGGAATATTTTAAAGCTTTAGCACAGTGTGTCAAGTCAACCACACTGAGCCAGAGAAGGGGAAGAGATAGAGCAAGAGAGCAAGAGAGAGAATGTCTACGAACGTGTGTGTGTGTGTGTGTGTGTGCATGTGTGCGTGTGTGGGTGGGTGTCTATAGGCAAGACAGCAATGATGGGTAAGCGATTGAAGTTTAGGCAGCAGCTTTAACGCCTGACAAATTGAAAATAAGACTGGGGAGCACAGAAAACAGAAAAAAGAGGAGGAAACAGAAAGTATTCTTCTGTATAAAGTACATAAAGTACAGCAAGAGTATTTGCTCCGTCCCATCGGTTTGGTACGCCAGTATATTGCACTTCGGTAAGCTGTTAAAATGTCTAACAGAGTAAGACATGTTTTGTTGGTTCATATATTGGGCACTTAATTGTTTGGTTAAACCAACTACACTGTTGCGATGACTATAATTTATAATAATTGCCTTTAACTCTTATAAAAGAAATGTCATTCAATTAAAAAACAACATTAAAAAAAGATATACAAAGGAGATGTATAAACACAACACAACAGTGTTGGAATTCCTCTCTGAATTACTCCATCAATGGCTGGCACTGTTTAATGTTTCCAGGGATAAAACATTATTAGACAGGCATACCTAGGTGCCAATGTACCCCTGACTTTGGTTCTATCCAGGGTCCAAGTGCCTTGCAGCGCAACAAAAAGACATCCTTTGCTCTTGAAAGTCATTTCATCCTGATTGCCAGACAGTTTCAAATGTCAAATAAACTCACAAAATATCAAGGGAACATTTCCCTCTCATCCTAGGCGGCTAGAGGCTAAAATACAGCCCAACATAGTGGCTGCGCTCGATAACCCTGAATCTTTGTTAGATAAGATAAGCCCTTACCTAATGGAATTAGTCATGACAAGATTCTCCTTCGCTATGTTTGCCTTTGGTGTCTCCTTAACCTTTCGCAGAAGTGCCGGAATCGCCCAGCTGAGAAGCGCGTTTCTGACTCTTGTGTGCACTTTAAAGACTATGTTGTCCCCCTGAGGTATTTTGATCCGAACGCTTTTTCCCCTCAAATGCTTTTTTAATGGAGTTTAGAAGTTTGGTGTAAATGCCAAGTCTCTGAGCCAAAGTGCCTTTAATTGAGTTGTGCTTTCCCTCATTTTCCCTGCTGCCGTTGCCAATCGTGCAATTACCAGGTGGGTCAATTACTCTTCATATTACTCTTCATATTTTGCAATGTTTTCCACTCAAATTGACTGCTGGCCATATTCTTGTTTGACCTGAGCAAGATCGTGAAAACAGGTAGGCAGATTGTCAGATGTTTGAGACAACTGACAAACAACTGAACAACAAACAACTGAGCAACAATCAGCAGTCATTATTTGAAGTATGGCAAGATGTAGACATATAAGTATTTGTTGTAAGTGGCTTTGTGACGAAATTGTCTGTGAAATGTAACAGAAAAGGACTATAAATCTCTACATAAGGACTTGTTTTTTTCCCTCCATTATCTTGTTAACAGTAAGATAGATAGATAGATAGATAGATAGATAGATAGATAGATAGATAGATAGATAGATAGATAGATAGATAGATAGATAGATAGATAGATAGATAGATAGATAGATAAGTTAACCATAGGTAATACTCTGCCAATGCCCAAACGAAAGAAAACCACTAGATTGTAAGTTTACATCAAATATGTAAAATAATGCTGCACTTGATCACAATCTTCTGAACAGTGGGTAGTTTAACTCTGCTCTTAGTCAACACTGCCCCCTGTAGGAAAGCCTAAGGGTGGCACACTGAGAAGCAAAGAGCCATGATATTATGTTTACTTTACTTGAAAGGTCCAGTATGTAAAAGTTAGGTGGCCACTAGCGGTGAGGTTGCAGATTGCAACCAACTGAATACCCACCCTCACCCCTTCCTTTCCAACGACTACGGTGGCCTCTACTGGTCTGTGTTGTGTAAGGTGCCAGAAGGTACTACCTAAATGATGTCAACGTCTACAACAGCATCAAGTAGCCAAGTGTCAAGTGATGAGGTTCCTTGATAGATTCATGAATTTAATTTTGTAATTTAGACTGTAAATGTCAAACTATAGGACTGAACGTGATGGTTCTTTGCAATAGTAGATAGCCTAAAGCCTACTTTTAGTTATCGACCAGGAAAAACTGATCTCCAAATCATGGATGTATTAAAAAATGCACGCAAACTGTCATTCACTTCACTTTCTTACACTTGGATTAAATAGTGTGTGAATTCTTTTTGAATCCTCTAAATATAAAATATATTTTGGGGAGAGGACGAACCATCTCGTATTCACTAGGGTATATGAGGCGCGTCCGAGAGATGGTTAACCTTCTCGGACACTTATAGTATAATGTCATGGTGTTGGGCACATTTGATATACAACATTGCTCATTATAACACTCCTACACAACGAAGGCACTAAAAAAGTATCCCGAATGGGTTGCAGCCATGGGGATAACACGCCATACTCCTTCCTAGAACTCTAAGCCAATTGTATTTTGTTGAATTCAAAACGCATTCTCTCTAGAGCAGTTTGTCCGTTCTGGGCTGCTGTAGAAACATGGCGTTGCAACATGGTGGGCCCCCCTAGAAGAGGACCGCTCCCTATGTAGATATAAAGGGCTCATTCTAAGGTAATGAATACAACAGTTCTTATTTTCATGGGATTATACACTAACTTTATATATTATTTTATATTCCATTTCTGCCAGATGCCACTAAATTCTACACAATGCCCCTTTAAGATCTACAATCCATAGTAAAAATACCAAAGACAATATGCTGAACCACCAAAGAAAAGTTGCAATCATGAAAAAGTCCTTCCTAACTCTCACCGATCAAAACAATTATCCTTACGTTAAATTTGCTTTGTTTCCAGTTTGTGTGATACAAGTTGGCAACATTTATTTTTTTTTACCATTTGTGTATCCTGTAGTCTGGCACTGCCCCTCAAATGTATTCCCAACATAATTAGTTTGTTCCAACTTATTTGTTAGTGCTCAACCAATGACAGTAGTTTCACTGATTCATTAAATCTGCCATTGGTACGACAGAAATTAAAAGAAGTCCCTAGGGTGGATAAAAAGCCTGATATGTATCACGTACCCTGGCCCCAGATACTGTGAAACCCACCTGTTGTTTGAAGAACACAGGACGTTTTAGTTAAGAGCAAACTCTGCTCTCTAAAGTATGCATGCGCTTGTGGAGTGAGGGGATTCTCAAAAAACCAAGGAGAAGAGGATTAATAAGGTATGCCTAATGAGTGGGTATGTGTTTTGAATTATTTCAACTAAGGTAATGTGCTAAATGTATCAAGAACTGGATGAAAGATTAATTTAAAACAAATAATAAAAAGAGACATACATCACTGGTGCCACCATTTTATAATTGGCTTGTCATAAGGAAGGGAAGGTCCGATGCCCATGAATTGCTGCATAATAAAGCTGGCAGGTTGCCTCATCAAATATGACGCCAGACCTCCTACAATATGGGTTCAAAGGGATTCTTCTATAGGGAAAATGAATAAAAGGTTTCATGCTATCATAATATAATCAAAAAATCATTAAGTTTGCTCAATTATTATTTTAACTTAAAAACAAAACCAATAGACCAAGTCCCATTAGCAAAAGAGCATGCAATACAATTTCCATAAAGAAAGGTATTTTCAATCTTTTTATATTTATATAGAGGGCAAGATTGTTGGGAAAGTTGTGGGTTTGATCCACAGTCTACCTGTAGGCACCCCTAAGAAGATGCCTAATTTGCCAATTTATGTTTCTAAAACAAAAATCACACTAAGTGTCTGCAAAATAGTCAATGTTTCGTTTTTTTTTTCCAATAAGTGGCAATGGTCCAAATGAATAGGTGCTGCACCCTGGTTTGTATGTTTTACAAAATAACATCCAACCAATACCATAGCAACAGTAGAGAACACACGCTCAAGTTTGTCCATCTGGAAAGGATACTTTCCCTCTCCTGAACGATGAGTACATTTTGCTGCTCCAGCTGTTGGATCTTGCGCTCGAATGTCTCCTGTTCGTGCCGCAGCCGCTGTACTGACTCATCCTTCTCCTCACTAACTCTGGAAATTTAAATGAGATACTGCAGTGTTATGGCAGAATTGCATTATGCATTTTCATGCAAGAAATTGTAAACTTGTCATTCTGTGCTCTGGGGACAATATGTTAATTTTGAGAAGTGTTGTGTATAACACCAATCTGTTAAGCGTATTTTATTTTAGGCGACACTGGGCATAAATTGTCATTAAAATGCCTTGCCTTGCTAGTTCTTCAATGAGGTTAGCAATACGCCGCTTATCCTCTGGGCAGAGGTCCTTCAAACTGGTCTGGGTTCTAGTTGTGTTGGTCTGGAATAAAGGAAATTGTGAGAATGGACCAAACACTTTTAAATATAAAACAAACAAAATAATAATGATGCTTTATAAACATTCAAGCTTTATATCAAATACATACATTCTGTCCCCACAACATTTTTCGGCATAACACTATTTACACTGAGATTAAATTAGAAAAATCAGAACAACTAGGCCTATCTGTTTACCTGTGACAAGGGGATGACTTTATTGGCATACGCAGAAGTGGTCATGGAGACTGCAGTGTGGGGATGGATCAGGTCTTGTGCTTTGAAAGTCAGTGAAGGAGCGCTTTGCAAGTGACCCTGACGCCTCTCAATTTTGGTGCTTTTTTTACAGTCACGCTTGTCTCTCATTTTTGTAACTTTCTCACTCGAACTGGCGATGCCAAACTTTGTATCTCTGCTCACTCCTTATGAAGTTTGAGGAAAAAGACAATCAAAAATATGATAAAGTAGTGTAGATGCAATATGAGGAACTTTCTTTAAAATCATGTCAGTAACACTCACCTGGAACCAGTACAACGGACTGCTCTTCTTCTGATGCTGCGATCACAAGTTCAGGGGACAACCACACAACAAGACATGGCCATTAACCCTTTCAGCATCACAACATCATATATCCTTGTCCAACATAGAGAGGAAAAAGGCACACAATATGCCACTAAAATAAATGTAACAGTTAGCCCTAGTGTGGTGTTATATTAACGCTTAATAAAACCAACAAACTTCACCGCTTGTCAAAATCTGTCTTAAAATGTCAGAAGTAGTAAGTAAGTCCAAATACATAAAGGATACTGTCATTAATCCAAAATATTCCTGACTCTCCACTTCTAGTTAGGGCTGCCGCCATGTTGAAACTACCGCCACTCCCCGGGAACCAAGCGTTGCGAAGGGAAACAAGTCCCACCCTTTGCTATGGACACAAAAGACGATTGGTTGTTCTCTAAAAATATCTGTTTTCTATTGGTTGAATTCACTGCCTTGACGTATGTTAGTTTTGAACTACATTTCCCAGATTTATTTTGTACTGGTCCTGAGGCTGTGTGTACTCCAGCTCCATTGGTGGCGGTAATGTGAGTATTCCAATAATGAGAAGAAGAACCTGCGAATGATGCTGAAAGTATATCGATTTGCCAATAGCTCTGGATTTGCCGTCGTATAGTTGTTGTCAGCTGGTTAATGATAGCTAATATGCTCCAAGGTTTTCTCTCATCTTGAGAACTTGATAAGATAAGAAATATGGAAGAGAAAAAAGGTGTTGCTGAAAGACTTACACTTGGCATTACCCGAATACTTGGTGTGTATTGTTGTTTTATCTGAAATATAAATCATTGATTGCGCACACTAAACCGCAATGCTAGTTGTTGTAAACATTGGCCCTTAATGAATGTGGTACGACTGCTGCTATTCACACTTTATATTGTATAACAATACACTTGAATATGTTCCAGAGAGCATGCCTGGTGTTGCAGACGCTCGGTTTGTAGAGAGGGAGCCTGCAGAGAAGAGATCTTTGCTGTCATGGGAGCAGGTGACAAACAAACCACATACACACACACACAAACACACAAAAAGAATAGGGTAATATCGCACTTGAATGTTGGTTGGTCTTAATATGCTATACGGTGTATGCATGTGTAATATAAAGGTCGTTAAGACTCACTTATAATTCTCTCTGTAGAAAAACACATGCATTCTTCCAGAGGATCTGCGAGATTTCTATTTGACAACCGACGGTTTTACACTCACATGGAGTGTCAAACTTGATAGTAGGTGGTTTAAGTCCAATGTAAAGGTTATTCTACAAACATAAGTGTATGTATTACTTAAATAATGTCCATGATGATGATGATTTTAGTATTTGCAATATAAACTTTGCAAATATGTATTTCTATTGTACAGATGAGTGTGTGCCAGTCGGTTGCATGATGATTAACAGTGTGGTGAGGCTACGACAACTGCATCCCCCGTCAACAGTTTTCTCCCTGCCTAATGCGCCCACACTGGCTGACCTAGACTGGGATGGGGGCAGCACAGAAAGTGGTAAAGCTAACCTCCGTATTCCTCACTGCAAAGTTGTCCTTTCCTTGAGAATTTCTCCTAGATGGTGGTTGTATAATGTTGTATATCTGAGTTGAAATTAATACGTATATTTAAGTCGAATTGATTTACATTAAGAAGGTAACATAAGTATACGGTCATAAAAATGATAATGCTAAAAATTATAGCAAACTATAAATGGTAGTCACACATTATGTTAAATTTCTGGGGAGCCACGTAGCGTAATCATTTGTACATTCATTATTGTATCAACATAACAACGTGATTTTGACAGAATCAGAAGACTGTCCTGCTGTACCTCATTTTGATTCTCGGAGTCGGATCTTTGAGCTGGATTCCTGTGGCGGAAATGGAAAAGTATGCCTGGTCTACAGAAACTGCAGCCAAGGTTTCATTTTCTTCATGTTTCATTGTCTTTATTAATTTAATAGCACAAAAATCTTGTACATAAAAACAATTTCAAAAATATACAATCTGTGTTTTTGTCCCCAGGGGTTGTAGCCCAGCAAAGTCACATTTGGTTCCTTGACCGCTCTCTGTACTGGCACTATTTGACCCCCACCTTCACCTCCTACTACCGCCTGATGCTCACGCACCTGGGCCTGCCTGAGTGGCAGTACTCCTTCACACCCTATGGACCCAGTCCCCAGGCCAAGGTAAGGAGTGCCCCAGACAATGATCTTATTCTTAAATGTATCTTGTTTGTTTTTACTTATAATTAAATGTATTTTTAAGGCTTTGGACATTGGGAAAATCTGTATTATATTTAATTATTATTGGCTGATTAGTTTTGCAGCCCATAAGCTGAGCATTCAGTAAGAAAGTAAGGGAAATTATCATGGCAATAATGTTTATCTTACTGGTAACCGTATGCTACGTGAATGAAATGTTAATACAATGTGTTGTTAGTATCTGCGTGATACATTTAGTTTGGGTTTGAGAAAGGGTAAGTTTTTCCTCATCATCCCTATTGGAAAACCTTCTTCTTCTCCCTCTATAGCAGTGGGAGTCTCTGTACCCACCACTAACCTTCCAACGCGAGCTGGGCCCAGTGGACCCCGCGGGGGACACCCATTTCAACAACAAGCTGGACCCCAGCAAGGCTTTTAAAGGCAGATCCAAAGTGGCCACACCAAAGAAGAAGCAGTCGACCCAGAGCGGTCCTGTGGGCTCTGCCAAGGGTCATGTCAGTGTGGGGAAACATGCTGTGGTCCGGCGTTGAGAAACTCTGTTCGTATGCATTTTTTTTTGCGAGACCCTCACCCTAGGACCTATCCAAAAGCTTTGGTTTAAACTATGTTTCAATGAACAGTTCACTACAATACTTAATGACATACGATCTATAATTATTCCACCAGGGTATTCTATAAGAGCTATTCAAGTATTATAACGTTTCAGAGGCAGCATGAGAACTATGTTTTATCCAGACTTACTATAGAAATGTTTGAATACAGTAAATATTTATTTTGCTACATAGTTATTTGTAATTGTTTTGGCTCTGGAGGCTGTTTTATTGATTTTGATGATCTTGGCATGGACAACACATTGGTTTGTGTTAATAATCTCTCAAGTTTAACCTCCGGTGGTCTTGCTGTGTGAGGCTAGGTCATAGCCACTAGGGAAGAACCCCATATCCATCGATATTGAGGTATTCAAAGTATATCCGTGGAAACCTATTGTTATTATAAGAATTATTATATTACATTGGTAACACTTATAGCTCAGCCCTTTTGCACTAAAGTTTTCAAATTTGTCAACATTTGTATTCCAGCGCTATCATTTGCGGTCAAAGTCAAACGATCAGCCCCGCCACCCCGATGGCGGAACATTTCTACAACTTGGTGTACAGGCCTTATTTTACATGCTGAACATTTTATCTACTTGGAACCATAATGTCCGTCTAGGTAAATTTCTCTGTACAGTAAAACTGTCGGGAAAACTTAAAAAATGTTCTTCCAAATAACCACTGGTTCAAATGACACACAGTATGGTACACATGCTCTGTGGACATGTCCGATCTTAACTTGAAAAAACAAACACAACTTGATTATTGGCGAATATTATTCTATCAATCACAAGTCTGCCTCAGAAGGTGCCAGGAGGTGGAAACTTGCCATGCTGTTAAGCGTAATGCACCACTTCGCCTGCAGGGGGACCAAAATCACATTAAACGGCATATGAGAGAAAGAGAGGTGCTGAAGAACAAAGACCCGCCGCTTTCGGAGGCAAAGTTGCGTAATGACATTCCCCGCGAGTCGCTTGAAAAGGGCGGTCGCTGGGGTCAGCGGTACGTGGGCTTTGATTACGTTTCGTGACTGCTAGCAGTCTTAGTTGGCTTTTCTTTTTAATCAGTTATTTGTGGCTGTTCGTACTCAGGATGGATTCACTCTCCTAGACACCATAAACATATGCTCCACAACCTTAACCTCTGTGTTGTATTGTATTTCTCATTGTTCAACGTTTGAACTGACAGCCATGTTTTTTTTCTTTAATAAAAATATGTAGTTTTTTGATAGCAACATGCTAAAGGAACCAATTGCCACCTTACCATCATAACATAGGTGCAGAGGGCCTCCG
>OOFG01000376.1:0-10969 GCA_900323295.1 Molva molva | reverse complement strand
TAGCCAAGGCGCTAGAAGTCGCTGTCCTCCGGGCTGCATTTAGACTACTGAGGCTGAATATTGGAATTTGGAACCATTCATATTTGCGGTAATAAATGTGTCTTCGGTGGATTTTTAGCCACCTTTGGTCTATGTCTCATCGACATGCTTTATTTTAGCTGCAATAACCAAATTACGTTATTACTGTAAGAAACCCTGGCCTAGTAGGTCTATCTATGCTTCTTAATAATCACCTAGGACTTAATTACCACATTTCAGATAGGCCTACCTGCCTAATCATGCACTTACATTCTTGTTAAAGGAAACATCAAAATACAAGATTATTTTACCCCCCTCACCCTCTCTCTCTCTCTCTGGGGGTCGGCTGCCTTCCTGCTGTGTCCCCTGGTAATGGAGATTCTGCGTGGTTTCTGAACAGGGGACCAGAACCCAGGAAACCTCTTTTTAAAGAGTCTGGGACAAGAGAATGGAAAGTAAAGTCCCTTCCTATACCCGGATGCAGCATGCCACCCTAACCCTGGACCTTTTTGGTGTCTGAGTAAAATAATTCTACCCAATAAGGGATCAACCATTATAGTGAGGGGCTTTGTGATTATGTGTTGTGTTGTGCTAAGATGTCAGGTTACTTCTAAGGAAAGCTCATGAAGCCTGTCCACAAACAAGAGAATGTTGCCAATGGCCGCGTGATGTTGGTAATGATCTATAATCGTATACAGCCCGAATGAGGAGGATCGTCACCGAGGGGTTAATGATTGTAAGAAGTTGGTATATAGTTAAACCTTAACTCTGAGATCCGTTTGGGTTGACTGGACAATATATAATAGAATCGAGTGTTTTTCTTCTTTTATGACCTGTGTTCGATTCATTGCTATATAGGCTAACAGTAGTCATGTGCGCCGTTTTATAATGTATCGAATAAGACAGACAGATACAAAAATATCTGACTAATAAATTGATCCGAATGTCAAGTGTTATTAATTGGATCATGTGACGTTACGCTTGCGGTGATGACGGTGACAGTGCGGAATAGTTGCTCTTGATCCAAGGGTCCGAACGTACAGTGGGCGCTGCTTCTCTCCCTTACCACCAATGACCGATCATAACAACGTACAGTGGGCGGTGCCTTTCGCCGTCACATACCAATCAGAGGTAACTGTCTACTACACGCTACATAGGCACTGTACGTTCGGATCCTTGGATCTATACCGCGCGGTATTGGACCAAAGACACCCGACATCGCCATCAGCTGACGAGCAGCGGAATGAGGGAGATCTCCTCAGCACAGAGGCAGATGTTGCACATTTTAACAGAAATCCCTGTTGGCGGAAGACAATTGAAAGAAATGTAAATGCGTCGCGATAATCGTTTTATAATCATTTATCATCATATAATCAAAAGACGCAGCGTTTCATTCAAATAGGCCTGAATATGGAGCATTGAGTTGAGTTTCCTGCGTTATGGGTAGGATACGCTTGTCCATCAACAGGAATTACTAGAAAGATAGTATAGACCTAATCCAGTAAAGCTCTCATAGACATAGAGCCGGATTTATGCTGTGTTGAGCGTTCTCTTGTAGCCATTGTCGTGACGCATAGCCAAGACCCATCACAGCCTCTCACATTAAAACATCAACAAAACCCCTCGAAAACAAAATTATGTCGTGGATGATGCTTCGTTGTGCTCTTTTCATTCAATCATTACGCAGCTCGCGTAAAGGTGGGCCCGCTGCCAAGTAGGCTATCCAATATGTGTCCCTGTGTGATTAAATGGCTTGTACCTCGATTTGAAACACATTTATTTCGTTTAGCATCTCTGCCACCCACAGATTCGCCACGGGGACCATCAGATATGTAGGCTACGGGGGGTATAAGGATCATTACGTAACAAACATTTGGTCTACACCACATGACATCACGACGTTTTAATATCCTCTAACTGCCGCTTTCACTAAATGTTTCTTGTTGAGTGGTAAAACGCGGAAATTCAACAGAAAACACCGTGTCGTGAGCTCTTCAACGGTGGTAACAACATTCCGCCGATCGTACCTTTAACTGCGCTTTCTATCATGATCCCCGAAGCCCAGTTTCCTCCCGCGGTAAAGATGCGATCTGGACCCCAGCTGCGTTCAAAAACACCGACCTTTGATTTGTCATTCGCAGCAGTCAGTCAAAGGTCAAACCGTTAAATCCCCTGATGTGTTGACTGAATGCAATAGGGGGAAAAACTGAAATAAAAATAAGCCTACAGTCCAGGGCTGCAGCAGCATTGCATCATGACATTTTGACAGAGGCTTCCTAAATAAGGTGTCAGGCGACGGTCCTGAGATCCATAGACGCTGTGCATGAACCTGTCTATTGGAGGTGCTGCTGGATGTATCGTTACAGTGGAAACTGCGCCCCTACGCGCTCGTAAATGAATCCTACAAGATGGATGTGTAGGCCCTTCTTAGCCAATAAGAGCCGACGGAATGGAATGGAAATATTGGATTGGAAACCTTCCCACGACTGACAAGATGCAGACATTAATGTGCAGCAGCTTATATACATTTGACAGCAAACAGTATACTGTCAAATAATTGTTTAATATTCAGATAAGACTACATTACAGCAATTCAGTCTTAATATCTTTACAAATACGTCTTACAAATATATTATAACCTCTGTTAACCCAGTTGTTTTATGTATAAATTAAATCACCATCACATTTGATATTTAATCATGTTTCAGATGAAGGCTACTCAAAGGGTAACAACATGGAATTGTGTGTCAATTCTACCCATGCAATATCAAGACAGGACTTCAATAAACACTTTAATTATATTTTTCAGTAATCACCCGACGTCCGCAAGGTGTCCTTCTTTTCCAACAGGGTTTTCAGGGATTTCTTCCTTGCTCTTCTTACAGATCATGGGCGAGAAATTTGTAGTTGTGATTGAAGGGAATGGACTTTACCTGACTTAACACCGTTGTAATTACATCATGACACAGAGCAGCGGAAGCCGCGTGTAATCCCTGAGTGATTCAGCAGGGGCTCTACATGAGTTTCAGAACGCCCGCAGGGTTTATTTGCAGAGCACAGGGGTTAGAAGAGGATAAGGAGAACTGGAGATGAGAAACGAGTTTTCATAGGGAAGGGGCATGCGTAGTTGCTTCTTTATGCGTTTGCGTGCCAGCCTTTAGAAACTCCTCTCCATGTCCATGTATTGGCTTACATACCAGTTCCACTGTTTATTTATTGTTTGGTGTGTATTCATGTGGCTTGTTTGCGTATGAGTGTGTCTATTTGCGTATGAGTGTGTGTGTGTGTGTCTGTTTGCGTATGAGTGTGTGTGTGTGTTCATGTTAGCTCAAATGCTATAAGGTAACACACAACCCAACTGAGTCAGCATACACTTGCTTTTATTGGAAATGTGGCATGTTTAGAGATGTTAAGAGCTGGCAGAAAGACAAAAGTATTGCTCAACAATTGTGTTGATTGGCAACATACAAGCCACTCAGAAGATCAATCAACTGCTCTCACTGTATTACAGGTTAATTGTAAGCACTGAACAGTAAAGCCCTAACCCTGTATCCCTAAAAAGGCAACACTTTAATAGACATGTTGTTCATTTTAAGCATTAAGATGACATTCAAGCGTTCAATTTCAAAGTTGTGCGTAAAAAAGACATCAATCAACTTGAATGTCAGTAAATAGTGCAACATTATCCAGAACCATATTATGATTACATGTATATCAAAGTTTCTAAAAAAATATATAGAAATGATAGAAATGATTAGTGTGCAGAAAGACTTTAAAAAAGGACAGATTATACTTTACATTTTAGCTTTGGTCGCTTTTAATGTATTTCGTATCTGGGAAATCAAGCCTATAATTAGTTTGGACAACTGTCAACATATAATGATATAGTGCAACACACATAGTGTCCAAAATATTATGGAACAATTTCTCATCTGTAATAGTAACCAATATTTGTATTATTTGACAAATGTATGGAAATTAACGGCATTCATATTCAAACAGCCTACAAAGGAGACGTTTGCAAACAGCTGTGATACAAAACAAAGTTTCAAAACCAGAAAGTTTCAGAAAGTTTCCAAACTAGCAACTAATACCATTGCAGCCTTTTAAAAGAAAAAAACATAATAAGACGAACTCACAAAACAGCAATAACACGTTTTATGTGTTAAGAAATCACTGCAGCAAACCTGCATTGACTAATGCAGAATATTTGGAAATATTCCATCACTGAAACGTACATGTGCTCCTCACATTTGGCCAATCCAAGAACCGCCATTTTCTTTAAAGACTAAAAGCCCTTCTAAAACATATTTGATTCAAGATATGTTACAGAAAATCAAAGATCAACATTTCTATTACACCATGATGAATTGTTATTCTCAGCAATATTGAAGTTAGCTAGGTAAAACAAAAGAGCGATAGCACTATATAATATTGTAATATTATTGTCTATATTCTGTATTCAACTTCAGATATTCAGAATTTTACCATCCAGTTTGTATTCAGTATGATACTTACTTTATTATATCTATATAACTACAATAAAATAGTAATACTACTCATATTGAAAGATAAATCCTATTATATATAAACAATTAAAAAGTTTTGGTAATTCTACTCTCTTTGGTCATGATCAAATGTAATGTAAATTAATTTTGTGATTAAATTCAACTGAAGAAAACAGGATGAATCAATATTGGTGCAACAGGAGCATTACTTTTATATGACATGTTTTCTTTTGTCTAAGAAAATTATAAATAAATCTTAATTTGTTCAATTAGGATTTGCACCCACGTGTTTTTCCATTCTGGTGTAAAATACATGAGGTTGGAACTTTGAATAACAGAGGTCTTATCATCTGTTCTTTTGATCCCTTGACTTGATCTTTAGAAGCCATCATCATGTCTGTGGATTAGCAAGAAGCTTCCCTTTTCACTTTTACCAAAAAATGACTTATCAAATTACGCCATAAAACGCATTACATGCCTGTAATGCTTACACATGGCCCTTGCCTTGTAAGAACTGGATTGAACAGAAGTTGGATACTGCGTATTTGATAATAATAATATAAAGCAAATCTCAACCGTCTGCCCTCTAGCACCACCCTCAGGGTTTTCTACCACCTGTGATTCTTTCTCGTCAGGCCTGAACGGGGGGTTGGCAGGCGTCCAGGGGCTGGGTGGGGATCTTATTGCTGAGAAGAGAGCTGATGTAGGGCCAGATGCGGTCTGTGTCTGTACCCGAGAACTGGTACAGGATGCCCTGGGACCTTGGAGAGAACACAGCAGAAGTTCAACACATAAAACAAACTAACGATTTCCCTCGACTTAGGTGATTTGTTTCAAACGTACTGTGGGGGGGTTCTTGTGCCTCCGAAAACCTACATGTGAGGTGTCTATCAAACGTAGATCTGTGAAGCGCGATGGTAGTGCATGATAATAAAGTCGTTCTATATGAATGAGTTGATTTTATCTTCATAATTCCATGATAACAGGAATGTGTTTAATCAGCTATTTTGTAATTGTACTTAATGGGAACCAAGCGGTTTGCTCGCTGCTTCTGCGTTGCTGAGCAACTTGCTTTTTTCTGCCTTGAGCACCTCGTGGTTTTGGGGAATCGCCCAACATCATTACAGGTTAAATAGTGTTCTTATTATAGGTGTAGGAGGCTCACTCTGAAACTGAAGTCCTGTAAAATGACTGATGGAAGAGTGGTGTGATCATTGGGCAACTACTGTGAGAGGTTGTAACATTGACTCACTTGTATAAGTTCATGACAGGCTTGGCCACATCCTTGTAGTGCCTGAGGCGAGCCTGCAAGGCCTCAGGCCGGTCGTCAGCATGCTGGATCAACGGCTCCCCAGTGACGTCATCCCTGCCCTGTACACAGTGTGGAGGAGTCATCAGAACCATTACACAACACAACGTAACACAGTACAACTCATCACAACATGGAACGTAACAAAACACGACACAACGCCATACAACAAGACACAGTACAACACAACACCGTACAACACAATCCAACCAACCACACAAAATACTACAATCCAACACAACACAGTATAACGGGACACAACCCAACACAAAATAGTACAACACACCACAACACAGTACATTCAAATCAAGACAACACAAGACACCACAACACAGTATAACACAACACAACAAAAGATAGTACAACATGACACAACACAGCACAATACAACACAAAACAACACAGTACCACACAACACAGTACAACAACAAAACACAACCCTGAGAGGTGCAATTGGACACAGCACAACGTCCAAAATACAAAAATCTGTAAAACCCCAAAAACAAAATGGTTAAAGCTGCTTTAGAAGATTTGAGAGTTTTAAGAGACAGAGAGCAGAAAGACAACAAAAAAGTATCTCCCTCGTCTCCCACCCTCACTACGTTCTACAATAGAAAAGTGTGGCCTTCATGCACATGTCAACGACAGGCAAGATCGATTTCCTGAACCAATGAGGGAAGAGATTGCACTGATTGCTATGTAATTTCTACCAAATTACAATCAAATAATAGCTCTTAAATCTTACCAAAAGCACCTTTAACAGGCACATTTATGTGGAACCTAATGAATGAAGAAACATTCAACTCTCGGTTTGTGTCTATATAACCCTGTTATCAGGGTTATCAGTCCTTATAAGGGCAATGTCACAACAACAAAGTGCTGAGCTCACAGTTCATGTCCTATGAAAATAACTACCCGCCTTTGGCTCTGACACCATTAAAATGATATACATTATTATTATTATGACATTATTTGAGTGAATCCTAATTTAAATAGCCAGCTTCAAATGCTGAACATGTTAATGATAATGTGCCACGAGCATGTCAGTATGACAGGGCATTTTGTTGTACTCGTACGACACGCATATTTGTGCGCAATTATGAGATAGTTTGAAAGAATCTTAAACAACCGCATAACAGCACTATGAATGCTGCCTTTGATGTCTTGAAACTTGATCTTAACCTGACTAGTGGCTGTTATGTCCACATTAAACCTTTTATATTGTAATGGTGTTCTGCCACAATGCATTACTACTAGGCTGAAAGGTGAATTGTTGTGGGAATGAGCCTTAACCAAGTAGTTAAGGCTCGCTTATTATGAGGGCTAATTGCTCGTTTACTGGCAGGTAATTTACAGATGATTGAAGAAATCAAATAGAGATGCACTGTCCAAATAAAGGACAAAATCATAAAAACATATTTTCCAACTTCCATGACTCATAGCCCTATGACTTGGCAATTAGAGGGATTACACCTTAAAGGGGCAGTCCACCAATGTAACACGTTGAACAAATTGCCAACCAACGAAGCAACAGGGCGAGGTGTGAACCAGAGAAGAGTCTCCCAATACATCCACGGGAGTCCCTGGTGCATTTGCCATGATTTTCTCTTGTTAGTTTGCTGTTAGTTCGCAGGCAAATGGCACTTGCGTATTTTGTGTGTTTTGAAGCTTGAGGTCAAAATACTCTTCCTTCTGCCCACCGAAGACATAGACAAGTGATGCCAAACGTGTCATTGTTGGCAGCTATTATAACCTAAATCTAAATCACACAGATTATACTGAAAAGTTGCACAACATTCTTAATCAACACTTTCCCACTATCTCAACAGGAACCTCGTTGTGTTCAAATCGATGGGCCGGCCCTTTAAGAGAGTATCGATCAAGCGTCTTCAGACCTGGACTCGAGGAGGGTTGAAGCCCATGTTGTAGACCCTGCCGCTGGCTGGGTGGATCCATCGGTCGCTCAGCCTCTCCCGCAGCGTCTCAAAGGGGATGTTGAGGCTGATGACCAGGTCCAGCTGGCAGATCTCATTCAAAGCCTTGGCCTGGGCGAGGGTCCTGGGGAACCCTGCAGAAGGAACAGGGCAGAGTCACTGTGTAACGAGCCACCAGCAAACTAGTTGGCAGGTATTATTGCTGAGAAAAAAACATTTACATGGGTATCTTTGGACTGAGTCATTAAGAATTAAAGTGTTAAGGTTACTGTGCACATTCAACCAGGCCCTTTACAGTGTTTCAAACGACCGGCTAATAAAAACATGGACAATTAAACATGATCTTAATGCCGCATGGAACGTACAACAAAAATACACATTGCATCATTTGTTCACTCAGAGGATTTGAAAGATTATGCAAGTCACTGCTTTGATTGTGAACATGTCATTTAACCTCATGGAGAGGTTGATGTTTCTCTTTTTCATGCTTGCAATTTGGTCAGCGAGAAGGACTCCTTGACTAGGTTACTTGAAATACTTTCAGAAGTTACATGTTACTAATACATTTCTACATACATAAGTGAGTGTCAATCACATATCACATGGACAGACTTTCAAAGTAATTTTGGGTAAATACACAAGAAAATTAACAACACTTGGTGAAACAATACAGATATGGCCTATGTAATGTACAGCTGGGTCTGATTGACCAGCCCACCTGCCCCATGTTAAAAGAAATGGAATCACGTAAGAATCACGATACTTATCCTCGCTGATTCAGAATGGATTCAGAACTTCCATAAATCTCTATTTATATTTTTTCCGCTTTTGTCTTTGGCTTGATTTGTGTGTTTACATTATTCCAATCGGTTGATATCACTTTTTAAAATATTAAAACGCCATAATCGTATACACACTTTACTCTGCTTTCATGCCATAATCTGCCACACTGCCTTTCTTCAATCGCAGCGCACTGGTGTAGATCCTGAAATTAGCAACCCTATGTACTGAATTGAGAATCGACTTCGAAGTCAATCGTGACCCCAAGAATTGAAATCAAATCGAATCGTGAGAAGATACTTATTTTTTAAGCTTGTACTTTTAATTGAGCATGAGTGTTAAAATGAGCGATATCAACGCAGCTAACTGCTCCCCGGACGGAGCTGGGACTCCCAACGGAGGTGGTGTATCATCATACTAGTTCTGCCTGTCTGGGTGCTTACAGAGCTGCTGCCAATTAGTGAGTCAGAGGGCAGAGACCGATACGGTGGCCATCCTCAGCCAGCATTGGAGCCATTGTTGCAAGAGTGCTTCAGAAGTGGGCCAGGAGCAAACCCACTGAAATATGTATGATTCTGAGATCTCTAGATCTGTCGGAATTAAACCAGTGTCAGCACTATGTACTAACGGGTCACTTCAGGTCATTATTGTTTGTGTACACACTCAACCTACGTGAACACTACTAGGTACAGTGCCTTGCAAAAGTATTCACCCCCCTTGGCATTTTTCGTGTTTTGTTGCCTCACAACCTGGAATTAACATGGATTGTTTGAGGATTTGCATAATTAAATTTACAGAACATGCCTACAACTTTGAAGATGTTTTTTTTTTTTTATTGTGAAGCAAACAACAAATAGGACAAAATGACAGAAAAAGTCAATGTGCATAACTATTCACCCCCCTAAAGTCAATACTTTGTAGAGCCACCTTTTGCGGCGATCACAGCTCCAAGTCGCTTTGGATAAGTCTCTATGAGCTTGCCACATCTTACCACTGGGATTTTTGCCCATTCCTCCTTGCAAAACTGCTCCAGCTCCTTCAAGTTGGATGGTTTGCGCTTGTGAACAGCAATCTTTAAGTCTGACCACAGATTTTCTATTGGATTGAGGTCTGGGCTTTGACTAGGCCATTCCAACACATTTACATGTTTCCCTTAAACCACTCAAGTGTTGCTTTTGCAGTGTGTTTGGGGTCATTGTCCTGCTGGAAGGTGAACCTCCGTCCTAGCCTCAAATCACGCACAGAGTGGTACAGGTTTTGCTCAAGAACATCCTGTATTTAGCACCATCCATCTTTCCCTCAACTCTGACCAGTTTCCCAGTCCCGGCTGCTGAAAAACATCCCCACAGATGATGCTGCCACCACCATGTTTCACTGTGGGGATGGTGTTCTTTGGGTGATGCGATGTGTTGGGTTTGCGCCAGACATAGCGTTTTCTTTGATGGCCAAAAAGTTCAATTTTAGTCTCATCAGACCAGAGCACCTTCCTCCATACATTTTGGAGTCTCCCACATGCCTTTTCGCAAACTCAAAACGTGCCATTTTGTTTTTTGCTGAAAGTAATGGCTTTCTTCTGGCCACTCTGCCATAAAGCCCAACTCTATGGAGCGTACGACTTATTGTCTCCTATGTACAGATACTCCAGTCTCTGCTGTGGAACTCTGCAGCTCCTCCAGGGTTACCTTAGGTCTCTGTGCTGCCTCTCTTATTAATGCCCTCCTTGCCCTGTCCGTGAGTTTTGGTGGGCGGCCGTCTCTTGGCAGGTTTGCTGTTGTGCCATGTTCTTTCCATTTGGTTATGATAGATTTGATGGTGCTCCTGGGGATCATCAAAGATTTGGATATTTTTTTATAACCTAACCCTGACTTTACTTCTCAACAACATTGTCCCTGACTTGTTTGGAGAGTTCCTTGGTCTTCATGGCAGTTTTGGTTAGTGGTGCCTCTTGTTTAGGTGTTGCAGCCTCTGGGGCCTTTCAAAAAATGTGTTTATATGTACTGACAGATCATGTGACACTTAGATTGCACACAGGTAGACATCATTTCATAATTATGTGACTTCTGAAGGTAATTGGTTGCACCAGAGCTTTTTATGGGCGTCATAACAAAGGGGGTGAATACATATGCACATGCCAAATTTCAGTTTTTTATTTCTAAAAAATAGTTTTATGTATATATTTTTCTCATTTCACTTCACCAACTTAGACTATTGTCTTCTGATCCATCACATAAAATTCAGATTAAAAAAATATTGAACTAAAGGCTGTCATGTAACAAAATAGGTAAAAAGCCAAGGGGGTGAATACTTTTGCAAGGCGCTGTATCTATCTATCTTTGTTCGTTCCGAACCTTTAGAGGATGGAACCTATCTATCTATGTTCGTTCTGAACCTTTAGATGATGGAACCTACCTATCTATCTA
>OOFG01000375.1:0-13928 GCA_900323295.1 Molva molva | reverse complement strand
TGCTGACCTTGGCGAAGTACATGGCGGTGTTCTTGTGTTTGGAAAGGATGTTACAGTCTGCGCCGTACTCCAGCAGAAGGCGCACAATGTCTGCGTTCCCCCGCTTACAGGCCTGGGGAGGTCAGAGGTAAAGGTCACACTCTACCCCTGCAATCATTACTTCATATGTTGTACATCCCAGGTTTTTCATATAAAACGTTATACTTTTTTTTTTTTGATTGAATGAACATTTTTCGGTCGGACATGCTTTTTCATGAGTTGTGGAATAACCTCAATGAGGTTATTCCGTTTTGTGCTCTGACCTTCATTAGGGCCGTTTCTCCTCCGAGCGTCTGGGCGTTGACATGGGAACCAGCCTCCAGCAGGATAGCAACCGTCGTCAGGAAGTTCTGACAAAGAGGAAGCAGAGGTTATGAGGTCATGGAGTTATCACCATCACCTACACAGGAATCCTACAGTCTACAGGTAAGGATTATTGATAGTCTTTCCTGCAGCTGGTTACTGATTGATTACAGGCTAATAGTTACTAGGCATGGAAAGTAATAGATTTCTGTAATTTATCTTATCTTATGTACTGAAAGATGTCTTTTGGTACAATGTCGGGGTATTGGCGCTTCTGATTCTACTTGGTAATTCTGTTTTAGGTGACTTTATGCTTAAAACTAACAGATTAGATTGGTTCTTTAATGAAAACAATGAGGTAAAAGTTCAACTGACAGTTCATGATCATTAACAAAGGAATTTGCATAAGGCGCCGCAAATAGTCCTGATGTTTAATGAGTACTTCTACCTTTCTCACTGAATGCAATACAGATGACATACTACTAGAGTAGAAACTCGATGGGGTACTAGTTGTCCTGGGTTCTAGGTGGATAATACTGGTCCTAGGTGGTTAGTTCTGGCTCTAGGTGGTTAACACTGGTCCTAGGTGGTTAGTTCTGGCTCTAGGTGGTTGGTACTGGTTCTAGGTGGTTAGTTCTGGCTCTAGGTGGTTAGTTCTGGCTCTAGGTGGTTGATACTGGTTCTAGGTGGTTCGTTCTGGCTCCAGGTGGTTAATCCTGGTTCTAGGTGGTTTGTTCTGGTTCTAGGTAGTTCTGGTTTTAGATGCCTAGTACTGGTTGAAGGTGGTTAGTACTGGTTCTAGGTTACCTTCTCGGCGGCGTGCATGAGCGCGGTGGTCCCGTTCTTCTGGCGCCCGTTGACGCGGACCCCCTTCCTGATGAGCAGACGCAGGATGTCGTCCTGACCGCCAGCTGCCGCCAGCATGCTCAGGGACATGCCGCTGGAGTCCTGACACACAACATACATGATGACCACATACACATGATCAACAACATAAATAAGGAACAACATAACATACAGGGATCCCACACATGCAAGAGGAAGAACATTCAACACATGATGAACAACATAAAACATGGATAACATACTTGATGAAAATACAACGTAACAACATCCAACACACATGAAACATGCATGATGGAAAACATACAACCCAGATAAGGTATTTTGTCCTTCCCAAACATTGTCGTGCTTGGAGAGGTTTCTCATCACAAAACCAGAAACAGCTCTATTGGACCAGTAAGTGACATGCAAGGAATTCAGACTCTTGATACATCTGAAAGGATTTTCATGTCGTCTTCAAGGATTATATCGAGAGGAAGACAAAAATTGGACACTGTTTGATACAAGGTAGCTATCAACAGTAACTTGGTTTAGTCTATATTGCTAAGCATAAATTATTAAAAATGTTACATTAACATACAAAAATGTAATAATCAAGTAGTGCGGAGGTGCACGATAGTGGATATTTATTTCAACCCTCTTCGAACAGGTTCAAATGTGTATTTAAATTGAGATTAAGGTTGTGATTTAAAATGGCTTAGGTTTATTTGTAGTTGTATCCATTACAAAGATTAGAAAAAGTCCCTAATTATTCCTCAGTAACTTTGTGAACAGTCTCAAGTGAACAGTGTTACAACCACTAACTTAAAGTCACAGTGTGTAACATTTTGTCTAGTTTGTAGCTTCAAATAACCTGGACATGTCTGAAGTTAATGCTTATCGATAGTGATTTCATTAATGTTATCATTAAAAACAATTCCTATAACCGATATATTCTACAAATGAAAAATGCTGGCCAGCCTGTACCCCTTTGTTTACAAGAATCTTACCATCAACACTCCCCAAACCCCTCTCACTCATGCCACCAAGCCCGCCGAGCTATGCTAGCTTGCATCACACAGTTGGTTAGAGTGGACAGAACACTGTTGTTAAAAAAATGTAATCCTGAAAGTCTGAAACCTATTAACTGGGAGGGGCTCAATCTTACACATTGGGACTCAAACAATTCCAGGGCTACCAAAAAACAGCATTTCAGTTGAACATTTGAGAGGCAAGGGAGATATCAGAACAATGGAAACCAGATGGCTACTTGAAACATAGTTTCAGTTCTGCATACTGATGTAGAGCCGCTAGCTAGCTAGCAGCACCTTTGAATTAGAGGAGTAAATCATCAATAATGGTACAATGAGATACATTTAAGCCAAGAAACAATTTATTGTCGAAGCAGAAGTTATAGTTTCCATACAGTAAATGATAAGAGGATGACCATTGAGTGAAATGTGTTTATACAAGAGTTATTTGCAGTCTACTACACAGAAAACGTGTGGATCGTGGGTAGAGATAAACTGTACATCATATATTTCCTGGGTTGAGCACCAAACATTACTGATAATACCTGAATGGTCTGTAGAAATGTCCAATACAGTGGCTGAATTAGAACACAATTACCTTGAAAACCAGAGTGCATTAAGCCGCGTTTCCACCGCAGGAACTTTACCCTGGAACTAGGAACCTTTGCAGGAACTAAGTGCGTTTCCACCGCAGGAACTAGGGTCTAAATTAAGTTCCAGGGGCATTATTTTACCCCCAAAAACATCCCCGCTCGGGGGTAGGACTTTCCAAAGGATCAGGAACCTTGGGGGTGGGGCTTGCAGCGCTGAACATTTCTGATTGGTTCACTTCGACCTGCAGTAGGCTAAACCCCCCAAATCTTCGTATTGCATCCGTTAGTGGTTAACTACATTCATGTAATTATTTCAGTTGATCATCCATCTCGATAGCTTGCTTTTGGTAACATGACGGTGTGCAGTTGTATCGCAACAGTTTTGTTTTGGATACCAACTTCCTTCGAAAGAGTAATAGCCTATTTTTAGATATTTAACAAACAGGTAAACAATCCGCAAAAACGAACGTCTCTAAAACATGGATGTATTAAAGATTGCACAGCGATTTATCCTAATCCCCCTCATCCGCAAACCGTCATTCGCTACACTATTTTACACTTGGAATAAAAATCAAACGCCATAATAATTGATTTCTCTAAATACATAGGATATTTTGATATAAGTACGGAGCATACGCTCGTATTCACTGGCTATATGAGGTTGAGGGTGGCATCCATCTGTCTTTTTCACTGCCCCGACTCTCATTGGAAAATGCTGCATATCTGCGTCATAACTGATAGGTTGACGCGATTTCGTTGGTCCGATTTTTCTCAGTATTTTTTGCTTTTTTATATCCTTTATTCATTTTGTGCCTGATGGGAAAGGACCTTAATTGCCTGCTTAATCGCTGCTCTTAACACCAGGGTGGAAATAAAGACAACAAGGAGCTGAAGGAACCTTTCAGTCCCTTGAAATGTAGTTCCTGGGAATAAAAGTTCTGGGTAATTTTGGTAGAAACGCGGCTTTAGATGCCAACACTGAAAGAGTGAGCCAATCAAAACAAACCTATAAAACACATTTTTCAGCTACGGAACACGTTTTGGTTAGAGTTTTTGATATCGTAAATAAGCATTAATTAAGTGGAACTCGACTCCAACAGGAATATCTTTACCCAGCATACATGTTGGAGACCTAATTATTTTAAACCGTGTGACACAAATGACTTACCTTGCGTGTTGATTGTACTTTACGGTTTACATGACACATTTGCAACTAAAATTCCTCACATTTGTAACTGAAATTTACTTCGTTACTATAAATGTACCCTGTACGGTATGAGGAACTAACGTCGTTTTTAAAAACAATAGATTAAAACAATTGTGATGGGGAAATAACTACCTGTGTACAGCTAGCCGCACTATACGATGCAATAGAGTAAGCAAAAGACCATTATCCCTTTACGGTAAAACGGTCAAATCCATTAAATTAATGTTCTGTAGGTGCATTACAATTATAATTTATATTGTGATAAGTATATGGCATAAAAAATGTCAAAGAATGTTTCAGATTTTTGGTAAATAAATTGTCTGATGTGCAGACGTTTAAGGTGGGGAAATTATCAAAGTTCTACATTATTATTCAATTAAAATCAAAATAATTATTTTTGAATAGTACCTTGAGAACTTTTGTTTAACTCATGAGAGATAAATGGGAGGCTTTCGTTTTCATACTGAAATTGGTAGGCTTAGCGTAGTTAACACAACACTTTTTTTAAACCAACTATTAACATTAGTGTTAATTTGGACTTCTTTGTTAGTAGTTCCCCAGATAAGGATCACGTGACAGGTGTCATTACATTTCTAACAATAAGGAGTCAAAATGCTTACCATATGTTCTTTTCCTAGAGGAATATTGTAAAAATACAATACATTGTGCGAATCTCCATTCTTATCAACAAATGTGCGGAAATAGAAAAGTAAAAAATAATCTGAAACTTGTAAATACACATGAGTAAAAGTTAATGACGTGAGCATGAGGAACAGAAACATTTAAACATGTTTTTAAAAATTCCAAAGGAAATGTTCACCGATTCAAGGGTATATACTTGGAGTTCTAATATCTAGCTAGCAGAAACTAGAAGCTAATGGCATTTTGGCTTTTATGGGCCATCTATAATGTAGGCTACTAGCTAAATTAGGTATATATTACAAGTGGGCAACATTGTGTCATCAAGTACAGCAGTCGACGTAGATATTAAACCTACAGGGAGGGGCAGAGTTATGAAAAGTTCTCAACAAATTGATTCAGTCAGGGCAGCTTCATTTCTTTATGATATTGTACATCGCAATTGACTCTTCCCTAAGCCCTCCCTAGAATGACCACTGTCAAATCCTAAGTTTGCAAACGTTACTAGGCGCGGAGTCAAGCTTTCAGAGCTAGGGAAATTGACGAAACGGTGGTCTATGGAACCTCCCAAGTCTGACAGCAGATATCCTCAAAGTTGAGAGATAGGTCGCATTTTTCACTTTCCAAAGCCAAAAAAACGCAGGAGTTATTATATAGGGATAAAACAGTGAAAGATCTCACTCACAGCTGAATCCATCGATCCCTTGCTTTGTGCCATTGTAGTGGCAAACTTCTGCAGGATTTAGTTGGCCTTTCCTGTTTTGCCTTAATAAGATCCAGTGTACTGATCAAGCCCACAATGGGAAAGCAATATCCTGGCGTGCTTTAAACAAATGGAAAAGCTACATGATATCGTTTTTGACCTTCCCTGCTGTGCAAGAACATTGTTTCTTTATATATTTGTCCTTCAGGCGAATTGTCAAGATTTAGACCTGTCCCAATGCAAACTAGATTTTAATGTTCCGTTCATTCAAGATTTAGCGAGGAGTGAATTAAGCTAGCAATGCTTGGGAAAAGCAAGACAAAACCAAGTATGACACTTTTTCATATTGAAAGAAGCAATGTTTCAGTCAAGGAAAACACCCATTTGGATATCTGGAATAGTGGATAGTGCGTCTCACCTTTCTACCACCGACCCAGACCAGAACCCTTCCTACAGAACATCTCCAATGATTTTTAAAAAGGTACATTGATCATAAATACATTATAAACTATGTTATGGAACTGGCTGCCCTTGAGCCAGAGCTACAAACATACTTGGATTACTTAATGCTGTGTGTTCAATTATACCACAGCACACCAACACATGGTCAAATGAAGACTCAATGGTCTCCGTAGGTAGCGTTTATGCATTCACCAGATGCATTTCCTTGCACCCTAATGAGTATTCAACCAATCAAAACAATAGAGCTTATCATGTAGAACTGGGTGCCCTAGATAACGACAGATTGATCTATTCCATTATGAAAACATAATTGAGTATAAGGTGAAAAAAAAGGGAATTCACTGTTCTAGCACCAAAGTGCACTTTGTACAAACTACAAACAAAGTACAATTATTCCATATTAATATTCTGGATTACAATCCAAATAATTGTTTCATTCCTTGCCTGACAAGATGCAAGAAACGGCAGCCATGCCTCGAGGTAGATCGGGCTGAGTTTATCTTCTTCTGCTCTTAAAACCAGCAAAAACCATTCCTATTTGTATAATGACACAAATCCTAGGTACTTGTTATGCCTACCTGAATCGGAGGACACCTTGGGGGCCAACAAAGTATGAATCTTTGGACATATAAATCCTGTTCAAAGCTTTGTCAGTACAATTCACTGCTATTCATGTTTGCCGAGAGTTTAAGACCAATACATTTTTAGGATGACCAACCATCCCGCTTCTTTTATTTGACTGTCTCCTACAAAGATTTTTCATTGTAGTATTTATAGGGAAAGATATACAGGAGCATCCCACTCTGCAATGGAGTTATGAACCCCAGGGCTGAGGGGTACAGTGTGTTTAGAAGGAGGAGCACTTGCTCTCCTCTTCTTGGACTGAATAGTGTTGTGAACAAAGTACTTGACCTCCCGCCAGGTCCGGCTTCTCAAAGCAGGCTCAGCCGCTAGACATGCGTCACAGTCCTTCTTGACGGGCACCTTCGTCAGCGCACAAATGTCACCCAGCTGCCGTCGGACGGCCGTCTGCTCCGCCTCACTCCACAACCTCTTGGCTTTCTTGGGAGTCTTTTCAGTAACAGAAAATGTTGGAGTATCAGGGGTGTCCACGGACAAGTCATTTTTTTTCATTGCAGGTGTCGGGTGCTGAACACCTTTGGATCGTGCATGGGTGCTTGGGATCGGGTTTGTAGTGTGGGAGATTGGGGTCTGGTTATTTAAGTGGGTTGTGGGGTTCAGGTTTGTGGTGTGGGTTCTGGGGTTTGAGTTGGTGGTCTGGGTTCTGGGGTTTGGGTTGGTCGAGTGGTAGCTTGGGAGAGGGGTTGTGCACAGGGAGCTTGCGATCAGGTTGGTCGAAAGAGTGCTTGGGAGAGGGGTAGTGCTGTGGGTTCTGGGAGGGCTTGCAGGGAAAACTGTTGTACTAGAATGGTTCAGGGGTCTGAAGGAGGAAAGCATGTTTGTACGTCTATCATTCAGCGGTGTGAACCGAGGGACCATTTGTGAACATGGCGCGTTTAACGGCATAAATGTTGGAATCATTAGAGGGCTGCTGCTGTGCGGCGAATACGCCGCCGGATGTGCTGGCATGCTTGTAGTGTGTTGTGGCGAGTATGCATGATGAACTGGCATACTTGTAGTGTGCTGTGGTGAATACGGTGGAGACAAGAGCGTACTTCTAGCAATCTCTGGTGTAAATGTTTGTGCATTTAAGGGGGTAAACGTGGGAATCATTGGTGGATTTGTCACTGCTAGGTTTGTTTTAGAACCAGCCATCGATAAATGCACAGTGTTCATGGCCTGTTTTGCTTGAGGATGTAGTACAGCAGCCGGAATTGCTGGAGACATTTCTCTATGTTCAGTTGGTGGATCGGTTGTCCGGCTGAGAACAAAATCCTTATTTTTGTCTGGCAATTCTTTCTTTATAGCACGCCGACCCCCTCTTTGGTTCTTTTTCCTCAAGAACTTAATATCTCCTCGAGCCTTACGGTGGAAATATTTCCTTTTCATTGACTGCAACCTGTTGTGAATGTAATTCTTTATGTCAGTCCAGGACCTGGCGCTGAGGGCGGGTTCAGCGGTGATGCAGGCCAAGCACTGCTTCTTCCCAGGGAGCTTCATTAGCGTGAAGCAGTGGCCAAGGTACCGCCTCACTGCCTCATGCTCCTCCTCACTCCAACCTTTCTTCCTGGCAAAACTCATCTGGATGGCTCCTGGAGGATGGAACAGACAGTAAAATAGGAAAACATTAAGCAATTGAACCAAAATCCATAAAATCCAGAGTAAATTTTTAGAAGGCAAAGAAACAACACTTACCTGAAGTTTCAGCAAGACTTGAAGTTTCAGCAAGACCTGAAATTTCAACAGGACAAAAATACAAAGTCCTATCCAACTTGAGCAGTTGTTTGCTCATTTCCTCCAACATCGAAGGGTTTTCTGGGAGCTTGGTGCACTCCTGGTTGCTCCTGTCCAAGAGTTTGGCAATTGTGTTCAACTCCTGTTCCTTCAGGCTCATAAGCTGCCAATAACTGGCAACCTGGTCTCGAAGGGTTGCGGACAAAATGGCATCTGGGTTTTCAACGCCACATTCAGCTGCAGCTTTTCTCAAATAATCAAATGCCCTGAGAGGGGAAAGGCATTCATTTCTTGCAAATACGTATGGGTTGCCTTCTGCCACATTAGCCTTATCCCGATTTGCATTGAGTAGATCAATGGATGATACCATCCTTGCAGTAAGAAGGACCAGCATGTTTCTACAGCCATGACCCTCTAGTTCCAAAATTGTCAGACCATCTTTAAGTTCCAGTTCTAGTTTTGTGCATTGCAGAATCTGATCAGCAGAAGGCGTGAATGGTACCTCCATGTTTTTGCTATTGTACTCCTTCAGAAGCATTCGCCCAGTGTTTCCCACTCGGCCTCTGTTGAAGAGATAGACCTCAGTGAGAGTGACCTCACCAAGCTTCCTCCATGGCAATGGACCAGGGTTCTCCTTCAGCTCTTGGATAGCTTCGTCACCTACTGTCGTGATAAATCTATAAAGTTTTATCAGGTCCTCTGTCAGCGTTGATTTATCTATTTCCACTTTCTGAGAGGCCATACGAGAACTTGTGAAGAAACTTTGATTCCATTTTTTATCAAGAAGATTTATGAATCTTTGGATTTGGGCCTCTGTTTCGCTGTCCTCAGTCATTCGGCTTTCCCCGAAAGCAATTTCTGCAGCTCGTTTCAAAGAGTAGCCTATCTTTGAGATCAGGGAAACTGTCTTATAGCGACTGGAGCTTGGGTCAAAACCGGCCAATTTCTTGGCCCCTTCAACAGCCAATTCGAATCTGTAAGGTGTACACATTTCATGCAAAAAGTGTACGCTGCTGTCAATTTTGTTGGCAGCAAGGACAAATCTACCCAGCTCCCTCATTTTCTGTGCAATGTAAGCAAACTGAGATCTGTCGTAGTCATGCTTAGCCGACAGTGCATTGCCATATTTACAGATGAGTGGGTCATTCCGTACATGGTGAGAGATGTCATCTTGATGCATGATGTGAATTATTTCCTCACAGCCCCCCGTCAGGAACTCAGACATGGGAAGTAGTCGAGAAGCAACACTCTGAACTCTGCATCTCTTTGTTCCGATGTCTCCTTTTCTCTTACAGGCCCGCTCATGTTTCCAAAGATCGGTTTTGCGGTGAAATGCCAGGCAGTGCTGGCAAGGCAAGTAGTCTCTGTCAGAAAGCATAGGATTATTCATGTTTTTCTTTGTTACAATTTCTCCTCCACTTTTGAGGACACTGCAATTGTGTTCATAATCTCCTTTATTGCGGATTTGATCCAGTAAGGTATGTTTGATTTTGGAGTCCTTGGGGAAGTGTATGGCATGAGCGACTTCTGTCTCATTTGAATGTCTGCGTTCTAAATGCCTCAGTAAGCGGCGGAAGGGATTTCTGCAATACAAGCAGAAATGCTCTATGGATGGCTCCTCATCATCATCCTCCTCATCGTCATCTTCCTCCAATGTACTTGTTACTTTCTTGCACATCCTCGAGCTAAATCTGGTTGGTTGTCTTCTTTCCTTAATTTTCCTGCGTCCAGTCTTACTTTTTGAGCTCTCTGCGTTTTTCTGTACAGATGTATCTATGGTGTTATCATCTGCTGCCTGAAGGCCATCTGTGCTTTCTGCAGGATCAGATGGAAAGCTCCATTGCCCAACTTGATCGTCCACTTGGTCCTCCATTTGCATTGGTTGGATGTCTTCTAGCCCATTATGGTCAGCAGGGCTGCTTAGCTCCCCGTCTGGGATAATTTCAGAGTCATTGCTCAAACTATCCTGCTTAAAACCCAAACTCATCTCACCAGTAAAATCCACATTTGTGTCCATTGGCATCTGGACTTCTGGTGTTTTATAACCCAACAGGTTACCATCAGTATGTTCACCCTTATTTAAAAATCTCTCATCTTGTTTTTTGTTTTGGACCTGCTGTGGTAAATCTGCCGTATTTGGAAGGGCATAACCACAGATTGGGCCCTCCAGATCTTGCAGGTTATTGTCATTCAGTCTCAAAGTGCCCTCTACTTTTGCACTTTCCATGCCAAGATTAAACCTATAGGTGTGTGAGCTCCTCCCCTCAATCAAACTCTTGTCTCCTTCAAAAGCCATCTTCTCCTCAATCAAACTCTTGTCTCCTTCAAAAGCCATCTTCTCCTCAATCAAATTCTTGTCTTCTTCAAATGTCATCTTCTCCTCAACAGAACATGCCTGTAAGAGAACAAGCATACGTAAGACTCACAGACTGGGCTCAGGGTCAGATATATCATCTGATTCTAAATAAAGAAGATATCATGTCCAGGTTTTAAATATTTAAATAGGTTGAGGAGAAAGTGATTGGTACAGTTGAAGAAAATATCCAGGCAAAAGAGAAAGGTAGGCCTATGTCCTTTGGGACCCCTCATCGCTGAAACTGTGGCCTCAGGTAGCGAAGCCACCACAATGGAGAAGCGTGTTTTGATGCTTCAACTGCTGAACTCTAAGCACCATGGCAACACCCCAGCCAAACATCCAAGCTCATTCAAGCACAGGTAAATATAATAGTTGCACATCTGTACGCACGACTTGTGTTGAAGTTGAAAAGATCCACCCGAAATAACCCCCCTCCCCCCTCAAAACAAAATAAAACAGAGCACTCTCAAACTGACAAAAACCACATGTGACCCATTCCAGAAATAGTTAATGGCTTTATTTGGATTAAGCAGCGTTTGGACATTGTAAATGTCAGACCAAGAGTATTTAGTTTTATGGGATGTAGGGGTGAAATGCTGCATGGATATGGTAAAGTACAAAACAGAATATGCATGCACTACCAAACCTACATTCATAACTATAAAAACTGATTTCACTTTTACTGTTAAATTCAATTTGTATATAATAAATGCCAAGACTGAGATCTACATGCCGGTTTAAAAGGTTTCAAATGTTCACAAGGCAATGCCAGGCCAAACAGAAGAACATAAGAAGCATTGATCATACTTTCAGATTTACGTTTATAGCTGCCAACCGCTAAGCTTTCAAGAATCCGATATGTAAAGCCTACAATCATTTCTGTCCTCAGAGTAAAGCAACAGGCTGCATAAAATATAATTACTTCTGCCGTTAAATTGGGCTGATGAGGATGATAGACAAAAGGTGTTCTGAGAGCACTGGTGTACCTGCATCGCAGACTTCCTCTGTTCAAACTTCTTTTTACTGTTCTTGGATCCAATTCTTCTTATATCTGTGGAAAATAGGAAATGGGTCACAGCAGCGTTTCCAACGTAAAGCAAATTTGAAAAGTATGCAAGTATACATGAATATTGGAATATTGGTTCCAATATCCACATTGATATTTTAAATGTATTTTAATAAATCATCATGACATGATAAAATGAGACTGACAGTAAACTGACTTTTACAATTAACATGTCAGTATTATGTTCATCTGATATAGTTGAGTAATATTTGAACATCAGAAGGTAAAGGTAATCCACAAGGTAAACTAAACAGTTGAAACTGTAGGTTAATGTTTACCTTTGGTGCTGTAAATACGCCAAGTCCTTTGAAGCAGGCGTAGATCTTGAGGTAATGGGTTTCTTGGTTGTAAAATCTCTTAACTCCCATTTTCAGCAGATAGGAAATGTCTTTGTAAATCAACATATCAGCCGCTGCAGTCGGATTATGTAGACATCAGCACTCTATTATACCGCACCTGCTTCTGTTAATAACATTCATAACACTGCAAGGTGTGTTTTGATGTGTGAGTAACCAGCCAACTAATAGCAAAACAAACCACATGTTAGTTTTATGTCTAATTTATCTATATCTATTTCTAATGGTTTTCTGAAAACATTTATTCATTTTTATATTAGAATCAGCCTTCGCTTGCGCATATTTAAAAAGCATGAATTATATTGACTCACAGTATTCGTTCATTTGAGGTAGAAAACCAACACAATCAACATATATAATAGCTGGATTGAAGACTAGGTGAGAAGACACATTTCCCAGTAAAAGAAGACGTTATGGAAGAACCGTTTGAGGGATTTGAGGGACAGTTTCGATGATCAAAATTGTTTTTCGCATTAGCAGGAGTGTAACCATCCAACCAACAAACACCGACCTAGTGACACACAACTACATAACGTGTGTTTGAAGGAGAGCCGAACTCCAACACCACTTATAGATTTGCATTGTAGAGGACTACCTTTATAGAGGGTATCGCAGAGTAGTTTACCTTTACTTCCGGTAGATAAGCATCAAGGCATTGTATAGAGTATTAACGGCAGAGAAAATGGAGCAGAGCTTTGTGCTCATTTGTATTACATATTCTGTCATGTGGAGTCTGTTAAACAATACCCTCTACTAGTGGTGAAATAATTCACTCAGTTCACGTTTCGGTTCGGTTCAGGATATTGGGTTCACGATTCGATTCTCGCAATAATTTTTTTGTAACAAGTATGTCACAACAAAAGTAACAAGCAAATAACAAATTTTTAATCCATCGCAATGTGTAAGATTGAGCACCTTACAGTAAGCAGGAGGGAGACTTTCTGAATTCGAAAAACTCCATAACGGTGTTAGTTATTTATAGACAATGTGCATCGTGACATTGCACGATGTTAATCACGACAGTTTTGCATCACGATGATTCGCGTCACGATGCATCGCTACATCCCTACTCTCAAACTAACATTAAGCTTCACTAGTGTTTATAAAATTATGTCATGAAAGGTAGGTTCCCAGTTTCCCACCACGTCCTCTTCTTGACATTGTCGTTGTTGTTACCACTGATTCTCTGCGGACGTTACTGGTAGCCTACCGCCAGGGAAGTCAATTTGCAAGAAGGATTTGTGGTGTTATATGGCGATTTCTGTTGATCTCATTTTGGTTTGTGAATGTTAAGCCATTTATCCTTATGGAGATACAGAACCTAGGGCTGCAGCTATCGATTATTTTAGGAAACGAATATTCTAATAATTATTCCATCGATTCATCGAGTAATCGTATAAGAAATACTCTTGCTAAAGAGCAATAGTAAATATACAAGGGGTATTTTATGACAATAACATGAATGAAGCTCAGGCTTTCACAAATTGACTGCAGCATTTTATTTTCTGTAGTTATTTTCTTGAGCAAAACTTTACATATAGCGTAAATGAACGTACATTGTTTACTAGCCTTCATCTCAACTAGCAATCATATCGATTTACGTTAAATGCTAACGTTAACTGGATGCATATACTGGATGCTTTCTGCTGAGATGCTGAAGCATTGACGTCGTGCTGTTGTGGTAAGCTAGTTTGGCTTTTTTTCACTGTACAGAGTTTTCGTTCCCTATTTGGGTGAAATAATCCCATACTTTGACACTTTCTGTCGTTTTCTCTGGCTTGTCTCTTCTCGCCTCACTATTTTCTCTCTTCCTCCATTTTGCAATCCGCGCCATCAAATCACGTCGTCTTCACGTCCACAGCGTAAGCGCGTTGTGCGACAGTAATAATCATCCGTGCGAAACACAGTGCGCTGTATATAGTTACATGGATTAAACGAAGCTTCGATGCAAAGAATTTACATCTATCATTTTTTGTAATCGAGTTACTCGAGGAAT
>OOFG01000372.1:0-13619 GCA_900323295.1 Molva molva | reverse complement strand
CCTCATTTAAATATATTGAGACCATATATTTACTGAATATCCTTTGGGGCTGAGCTTTAACAAAAACATATTCAAAATGAATGCCTCAGTTCGAAAAGGTCTGCGGTTTGAATCCATGCTGGGGAATTCTAACTTTGTTTTTGTCCCCCAGAATTCAAGAAGATCTGTGCTTCGTGGAAGACGGACGGCTGGCTGTGGTTCAGAATCTTCCTCACGGACATGATCATATACCAGGCAAGCGTCAGCACACCACACACCCCCATGCGTAATAGAAAACTAGAGAGAGAAATGACTGAACGCTTGCATCAGTTTGAAGCTGTGAGCATGAAGCATTTCTTGGGGTTCATGTGAGTAATGTGTCTCATGCCCCACACGGCGTCCCTCAGGGTCAGTACCGTAAGGCTCTGTCCAGCCTGCACCAGATGGCAGCCATGCAGCAGCCTCAGCCGGGCCAGCAGAGTCCCTCCGGACAGGCCAGCTTGGAGGGCAGCAGGGCCCTCATCCAGCAGGCCTCGTGCCACTATGCACTGGGAGAGTATAGGGTCGGTACACACACTCGCACTCTCGCATGCATTTCCATAGGAATACACGGACACCCTGCTGATGTCGCTCTGCATGATGAATATCTCCTCAGATGGCCTGCGAGAAGCTGCTGGACGTGGTGAGTGGACTGGTGCCCCCGAACCACGAACCGGTCCGGACCCCGGAGGACCAGGGCAAAGTCAAGAACAAATCCAGAAAAGGTCGGCACGCCGCAGACATGACGCCCGACCGATTCTCACTCACACGCCCTCGCTGCAACAATTACGTACAATTTCCACCCGAGGCCTTAGTGTGCCAGAATCCAGAGTGACAAAAGTGTTTCTCTCTCTCCACCAGGGAGCGACCTGCGATTGCTCCCCTGCACCAGCAAAGCCATCCTGCCCTTCTGTCTGCAGCTGATGTTCGCCTGCTTTAAGGTAAGTCAGTACAGCCACATCGACGGTGTAGACGGATAATACATGCGTACGATCCATTCATACAGTCAGCAAAGCTACAGTTAACCCACTTCCTCTTTGGGCGGTCAGCTCCGTGTGTTCACAGACAACCGTGATGACCTGTCGCTGGGCCATGTGGTGGTGCTGCTGCAGCATGACTGGCCTCAGGGCGAGAGCCTGTTCCTGAAGGCGCTGGAGAAGATCATCCAGCAGGCCAGCTTCCAGTATGAGAACTTCTTCAACTATGTCACCAGTATCCTTCCATTACTAAAGCGTGTACGTGTGCGTGCGTGCGTGTGTGTGAGATAACATATAGGCGCTTTGTTATCATTTATTTTATTGTAATTATTATTTTCCTGGAGCTCATGTTTCAGACATCGATATGCTGGAGGAGTTCGCTTACCTGCGCACTCCGGAAGGGGGGCGGATCCAGCTGGAGCTGCTGCCCAATCAGGGCATGCTAATCAAGTGAGTCTCCGCCTACCCAAGGGGACCCTTTTTTCAGTTGGCTTGCCACTCCCGTTCTGTTCTGCCGTTGGGTTTGCTCTCGAGGATCAGTGGTTTGGGACGGTGATGATGATGATGACGTCCTATTGGTCAGTGCGGGCCTGCGGGCACAGAATTCCCCTCCATCGCCCCCCTCTCCCATGGTGCGTAAGCGGGTTTGCGAAGGAGGATTTAAATTAAATACGTTTTATTTTATTGCTGTGAAGAAGTTGCGGCCGACGAGCAGCCTCGCCCGCGGGCTCCGCCTGCTCTTCCTTGTTGTAATGATGATGCCTGCATGCATCCCTCACTGACTGCCAGTTGTGACTCGGATGTTGATGTCCCTCAGGAACCCTAGTCCCGCCCTGGGTGGGGTGGAATTAAATACCCTTCTGCTACAAGGGGTCCAGACCATAGACAGGTACCCCTGGCCCCTCCTCTCAGAGTGACCCCCACCATCCCTCACCACCCCATCACCGGTCACCCTCCCCTCATACCATACGTCACGGCTTTAGTTGTCAACCACTGTCGCCCCACCACCCCTTCCAAACCCTACCCCTTCAGCTTTACTTTGGCCCGGACATTCTACATCGAGAGCTGGTTGTTTGTCCTTTGGGTTCTTCCCGTCAGGGTTTCTGTCTTTGATTTTGTTTTTGAATTTGATCCATTGCTCCCTTTCCTGTGGTCATCAGTTGCTGTTGTTGTTGTTGTTGTTGTTGTTGTTCTAGGGTTGTTTTTGTATTTTATTTTGTCATGCCATTTCACTTATTCTTATTTCATTTGCGAATGTGGTTATTGTGTGCATTTTTGATTATCTGAATGGAAATAGCAGTTTTAACTAATGAATTAATTAAACAAAATTATTCAGAATTATAATTGTATTATTCATAGTATATATTATTTAATTTAGCTTCTATACTCTGGATACATACATAATATTGAATAACATGAATAGTAATAATAATACAGAGTATAATAAGAGACTGTTTTGCTGCTTTAACCTAAGTTCCTCCCAGTGCCTCGTGTCATGTGTTTGTCCGTCCTCTGCAGACACCACACGGTCACTCGAGGGATCACCAAGGGGGTGAAGGAGGACTTCCGGCTGGCCATGGAGAGGCAGGTGTCGCGGTGCGGCGAAAACCTGCTGGGGGTCCTCCATCGCTTCTGCCTCAATGAGAAGATCATGATCATCCAGTCTCTTCCATGACCACGGGGGAACTACAAGAACTACACTTCCCAGCAGGAAACAGTGGATCAAGTCTGTTTTCTGGGGTCTGCAGCCCAGCACTGAGAGACTGGTTATTTACCCTGAACAGATCCGCGGCTGGGATCATTGTTGGAGACAAACGTGCTACAAAAACACACGCACGGGCCCGTACACTTAACATAACATACACACACAAACATTGATCTGGAACTGTTATTTTTTTCATGGATCCTTGTTTGGAGAGTACAGATTTATTTAATATTGTTTTTCTATCGTAATTAGGTCCGTTTTCTGCCTCTCTGGTCTTTCAAGAAGTTTGGAGTTTAGTTTCATCAAACAAAATTATTTTTATATGTGTGGCTCTTTTGCGATTGTGAGGGTCAGATTATTGATTAAACAAATACAAACACATTTTTGGCACTGTTTAGTGTACATGTATTTTGTACGTTATATACTGAATGAAGTGTTGGTTAGTATAAATGTTTACATTAAAAGTAAAATAATGAATCTGGATTTGACTGCTGATTTATGAAAATCTGAATCATTCCCATAAGTTAAACCTCACCCAGCACCCACTTTAAATACTGCTCTTGTGCTCCCCTCTTTCCTTCTTTCTCTGTTTCTCTCCATCTGAAATGACATACTCCACAAAGAGGGTACAGGAAAGGGTGTTTTATTCACAAATCAGACCACAGTACAAAAAAATTAAGCAAACCACACATACTGGACTGGGATCAAACAACAACTGTCTTAGGTGAACGGAAACTGAAGAGTTTAAAAAGGGACTTGCGACAAAGAACTATAGAACCGGTGTGAGTGATCAGTAGGCTGGGTGATGTGGATCCCTGGCAGCAGATGTAGATGTCACACTGTCTTTCATCTCAGTGCTTACTCCTCCAGACCTGCCAAAAGCTCCCCCTGCTCATCGGCTGGAGGAGCCTCAGGCAGGTCTGCCTGCAGGGCGGCTCGGAGGTTGGCCCAGAAGAACCGGTGCTTGGTGCTCTCCTGGGGCCACTCCAGGTAGGTGTGCTTGCTCATTAAGCTCTTGAGCTGGTGGTACTTGGAGGGAATCAGGTATTGTGGTACAGGCTCTAACAGGACCAGGACCACACGGTCGGAGCCCCAGGACAGATGCTGGTGGCTGGCAAAGTAAAGCTCAAAGTGGCACCATTCACTCTTCACGAAGTGTGAGGAAAGCACAAACACACAGCGCCAGCTCTTCTCCACACAGTGAATGATGTTCTCGATGATTGTCCTACCGGGTAAGAAGCTCCTACTGTGATGACAGATGCGGAGCCCTCCCCCTGCGGGGCCCTGGAGATTCGGGAGGAGAGAGCCCTCCACCCATTCAGCATCCTGCTGACTATAGGAGACGAAGGCATGGAATTCAACTCCTGACATATCCTGCAGTCGATCACGATTGCTTTTTGCGCGGCGTTTTACCTTGGCCCACTGCCAGATCATGCCCATGTACCACGGAATATCCAGGCGATGGCAAACGGTAGCCACTGCAATGATGATTAAAACCGCAGGGCCCAAGATGGTGGCAGCTAGGAGGCCAACATTGCAGGAGATCTCTGAGATCCAAAAGTCTTTCAAGGTAGAGTTCCTCAAGGCCTCTGGGTAGCTGCAGCTATAGTCCACTGGCCAGCTCAGCAGTTTAATTTGTCTTTCACCATTTTTCTGTTCAGACGTGATGCCAAGACTCCTGAAACTCCTGAGGGCACACGTACAGGTAAAGGGGTTACGGCTGACATCCAGAAATTCTAGTCTTGGGCAACTTCTCAGGTTGGTTACAGAAGGGGCATGCAGGGAGTTGGCGTTGAGGATGAGCGCTGTTAATGTGGGGAAGCCGTCACACACCGGGAGGTCTTTCAGCCTGTTGGAGCTCAGATCCAGGATCGCAAGGGAGTGCAGTCTCAAGAAGGGTCCCTGTGGAACCACAGAGACCTGGTTATTCTGGAGGTCCAGTACTTTGGTTTCTCCAGGCAGACATGTAAAAACGGACTCAGTCAGCCCATTAGAGGAGAGATTCATATGGATGAGGTTGGGGGGCCACATACATTCAACCTGACTGTCATAAGTCAGATGATTCAGACTGAGGTCCAAATACATCAGGGAAGTCATGTGCTGCAGACGTGTGCTCAGTACCTGAAAGTCCTTCAGAAAGTTTCCCCTCAGACACAATCTCTTCAACTGACCAAAAGTCTCACACTCCAGGATTTGTTTACCCTCCACTCTGGAGAAGATGGTATCAGACATGGCACAGTTGGAAAAATCTAGATGTTGGAGGTGACTCTGGGACTTCGGACAAGTCATGTGTATGAGGGGCGACTCCAGAATTGCCATGGTGGCTATTGGCATGTTGATGAAAAAGTTGTAGAGAGCCTTTTGTGAAAAAAGGAACGACTTTACCGTTGCACGTCTCAACATTAAGGAGCTCGCAGTCGATGTGTTTCTCACGTACGTTTCATTATAAGAGGGTCTCAGTAGGGCTATGTCGGTGATGGTCAGGTGAGGGATGTTGGCCTGGAGAAATGCATTGATCAAGGCAGTTAGATCATCCCATTGAATGACTATATCAGTCAGATAGAGGCGAGAAGTGTTGATTTCCCCTTTTTGTCTCAGCTGCCTCACTATATCAGGGTAACCACTTTTCAAGCCAGTAATCTCCAGTGCGTCGAAAAGCAGAAGAGCGTCTCCTAGCAGACTATTCAGCGTCCATAATATTTGTCTTTTGGACAAGACAATATGAAGCCTTTTAGCCCGGACATGCTTCAGGCTGCCTGCCACGTATTTCGTTCCTATCTCCAGACAAAGAGTCAGTGTTTGTAGTTCCACCCCTGCGATATTTTTAAAATCATCCATATGTATGTTTCTCCCTCCGATTGCCAGTCTCTGAAGCTTCGCCAGGGTCCTAAACTCCTCCCCCAGGCTCATATTGAAGAACAAATTAAATGTCAAGTTTAAACCCCGGAGGTTCTTTGTGTGGAAGAGGTACGGCTGATCCAAAAGGTTCTGCAGGCTGTTGTGGGACAGATCCAGCTCCTCCAGGAGAGGTGTCCCACTGAAGACGTGCTGGTCGATCTCCTCAATGCTATTCCAAGACAGGTTGAGGAACCTCAGACGAGCAGTATTTTCAAAGTCCCCTGGACGAAGCTGACGGATATGGTTGAGGGAAAGGTCTAAGTACTCGACAGAACTCGGCAGGTCCCCTGGGATGGCGGAGAGGTTCCTTGAGGAGAGGTCTATGATGACAAGGGCAGTAGAGGAGCTCTTCTGGAGTCCTACCAACAAGGCCAGAGCCTGGAGCACAGCTATCACAGACCTCATTGCTTGACTGCAATAGAAGTAAGAGGAGAATAGAGCAGAAGCAAATAAGTACAGTCTCACTTCCCTAAACAGATCCCAAGTGATTATGTAGAAAGTATCAGTTTAGGTTTCCCTTTTTTATTAATAGTTTACTCAACTACCCTGTTTCCTCCTTATATTACGTTCATTACACATTCAATTTAATTTCTGATAAATGATGTACTAGGAACTGGAAAATAAAGACTTACAAATAAGAAAAAAGACCACACAATGAGTCACAATAGGTCTCTTAATGGCTTAGTATGTGTCGTATCTTGGATATAGTGGCTTATTTATCTGACGCAAACACAACAAGGTGGGGAGGTTGCACCGCACTAAACATCAAATTGCTTTCAAAGGACACCTTTTATTTGTTTGCCACCCAACCCTGCAGCGGTGGCCATCGCTCAGCGGTCGCTTCATGGTGCCAAAGCTAACTCGGCTGTTACCTCGGCTGCCATGTTTTGATCAAATCTCGAAGGAAGACTCGGGGCATGCATGGCGTAATCCGGCCATTAGACCACCGAGTACAACTGTGTTTTTGTTTCTTCCTATTCGATTAAGACCAAGTGTGTGTGTGCGTGTGTGCCTTCCTGCCTGCGTGCGTGCGTGCGTGCATGCGTGAGTTACTCTCCGCACTTTTGCAGGTCATATTGTTCTGGCCCAACCCTAAATATAATCGTATATTTCAGGTCTCTAAAATCGAATCTCTAACTCTCTAACTGGCTATTGACAGACGGGCTTGGGTCAAGGAACAGGATTTTGATCAAATAAAATACGGCAGTTCAGAAGGATATTGTTTGGGGTTTCAGAAGTGCCACATGTATCTCTGTGTGTGGATTTGAAGTGAAATGTAAGGCACTTGAAAGTGGTGCAACTAAGATCAGAGTACAAGCTAATTATTAACAAATTAACCTCCTTCAGGGCAATCAACAACATACTTATAGCTGTCGGTGTGTGTGTGTGTGTGTGAGAGTGATGGTAATCAAGAGGCGAGGGAAAGGCTGGATTGAAGGGGAAGGTTGGGAATGACGTTGGATCGGGTTAGAGGCAAGGCAATAAACCAACTTATGTCCTATCTGGTCTAGTACATGGATTTATGACTCACTGTTGTGCGAACATACACTATGTGGCAGGGAGGGGCTAAAGGAGAGCACATGAAAACCCAGGGAAAGATAGCAAAGGCTTAGCAGTCAGATGCATCACACCACCACTCCTCAGCTGCACAAGTTGAATGACCCCATCCTTCGCTGGATTGATTCTGCTCCACTCACCACCATGAATAGGTTTAATCTTAAGTGAATTGCTCAAACTCTCGCCCAAGACCGCCTCCCCATTTTGGACTCTCCACTGAAGCAAGGCACACTATTCCCGGGATGCTGAACCATTTATCCGCCCTCCCTCTTCCGTGCATCTGGCTCTCTGTTGTCTTGGCAGTGGGGGGCCCGGACACAGTAGCCTGCACCCAGGGGAGAGGCAGGAGGCTGTGGCAGCAGCCCAGCGTGAACCCCAGCCCCCATGCTGGGTCTCTCCTGCAGGACACCTTCCCTCCAGGGTTCCTCTGGGCCACCGGGACATCCGCCTTCCAGACCGAGGGGGCCTGGGATCGGGATGGGAAAGGACCCTCCGTCTGGGACCTCCACACTCACTCCACGGACGGAGGGGAGAATGCAGATGTGGCGAGCGACAGCTACGCCCGCTGGGCGGAGGACGTGGAGGCGCTGGAGTACTTGGGGGTGACGGCGTACTCCTTCTCTCTCTCCTGGCCGAGGCTTTTCCCCTACGGAGACGTCAGGGGGAAGGCCAACGCTGCGGCCGTGGAGCACTACCGCCGCCTCGTAGGGAGGCTGGTGGAGCGGCGAATCAAGCCCATCGTGACCCTCTTTCACTGGGATCTGCCGCAGGAGCTGCAACGGCGCTACGGAGGATGGAAGAATGAGTCCCTGGTGGGGCTGTTTGAAGAATATGCTGCCTTTTGTTTTCGTACGTTTGGCAAAGAGGTGAAGCACTGGCTCACAATGCATAATCCCTATCTGGTGGCGGTGCAAGGATACAGGACAGGTCTCCACGCGCCAGGGGAAAAGGGAGAGGATCTGTCTGTCCCCCTCATGGTGGCCCACAACCTGATCAAGGTAAGCTACAGAGAGAAGGCTGGGGACAGAACTTATGGCTTGGGGATGCAAACGGAGTCTATAAAAAGATCAAAGTTCATGAAGATGTTAGGTTAGGCAAGATGGTTTGTTTTGGTTTGGGTTTTAAGGAGTCTTTAAGGAGTCTGATCTGTTTGATCTTTGAAGGTTAGTATCCCAGAAAATATTTTATTAACTTTAATCTGTGATTAGGGACTACATATTTTCTTGCATTTAAGTCAATATAGAAACCACTTTCACAAAATATAACATGATTGGTGTAAATTAATGAGGAATACATTTTCAATACATAGTAAGTAGACACATTAAATACAACTCAGTGGTCTGGCTTATAACTACAATTATTTTAAATTATTTTAAATATTTTATTTTAGAATACAGTTCAATCAGATTATATGTGTTAAAGATTATTGCCCCTGCAATACTTCATATGTTATCGGCTAACCGGGGACTCAAATAGACATGTGGCTATGTGGGTCAAAGTCCATCACACATTAACATTCAAGCGTTTGTTGCAGGAAGTAATGGAGACACGCACCATTAGTAATCTGCTATGCATACGCTGCCCTTATTTGTCATGCATACCAAGTACAACTATAGTATTTCTGCAGTATATTCAGAACGTGCTCAATGTTGTTTTTTTAGGCTCACGCCAAAGCATGGCACACATACAACACCCAATTCCGCCAGACCCAGAGAGGGGAAGTGTCCATCGTCCTGGGCTCTCACTGGCTCATCCCTCAGAGGGCTCCAGCCACCGAGGCCAACGTGGAGCTCTGCCAGCGATCAATGGAGTCAGTGCTTGGATGGTTCGCCAATCCTATCTTTGGGGACGGCGACTATCCAGCCTCCATGAGGTCCCAACATGGAGACCTGCTCCCCACGTTTACCCCTGAAGAGAAGGCTTGGGTGCAGAAAACAGCAGACTTCTTTGCCCTCTCCTTTGGACCTAATGACCTCCGTCTCAGCCGCAGCCTGGTCCAATATGGACAGAGTGTGAGCCCAAACCTGAGGAGCATCTTAAACTGGATACAGCTGGAATATGGGGACAGAAGGGTTCTGGTGGCAGAGGGAGGCTGGTTCTCTGAAGCTGCCGTGGAAACAGAGGACACAGTCGCTATATACCTGATGAAAAGGCTAATCAATCAGGTCCTACAAGGTGAGTTTGTCAAAAACGGGGGAGGTGTAAACGGAATACAATGGGATTGAGATCCATAGGCAATTTACAAATGTCATATTCTACATTTCAGCCATCAAGGTTGACGGCGTGCAGGTGTTTGGCTACACTGCCTGGTCATTGGTGGACGGCTTTGAATGGAACTACGGCTACAGTTTGAGACGAGGCCTTTTCTACATCGACTTCAGTCAACCCAACCGGACGAGGGTCCCCAAAACCACCGCGCAGTATTACAGACATGTGATCAGCGACAACGGTTTCCCCAGCGATCAGAGATCCCAGGGGATCAGAGGGCGTTTTCCCTGTGGTTTCCACTGGGGGGTCTCTGATTCCACCCTGCAGGTAACGAAGGGGAAGAGTCAGACGCATGGTAACACAATATTTACACAATCACAGCCCTCAGGATGAGATTATCTCCTGATGGGCAAAAATGGCCAGGAATTATATTAAAGTTTTAAGTTTAGACTTTCATATTTATAGACTGCATAGTCTATAAATATAGACCGAGACTTTATAACATAGTCTCAGTTGCATGTTATGAAGCTGAGGATACAGACTAGATAACTGTTATGTTTTGCTGTTATTGCAGGTCCACTTCCATCCTTACTCGCCTCAGTTTAGGGATCCTCACCTGTACAGATGGAACCTGACAGGTGATGGAGGGTTGCATGTGGTCTCAGAGGTCAGGGTCAAAACCAGAGAACCCCAGTGTACCGACTACCCGACCATCCACAGGCACTTCCAGCTGTTTGCCTCAACGGGGGCGACTCACTACCGCTTTGGCCTCGACTGGTCTCTAATCCTTCCCCAGGGAGACCTCTCTACTGTCAACACAGAGGCTCTGAGGTGAAATGAGTGTCCTTTTACAATGTATGTTTTAAGCTTCTGCACTAACCACCCCCCTCTCAGACAGATACACACTTGTTACAAAGCCATTCTTAATCCTATTTCATGTGGTTGTTCTACCTGAAAGGTACTACCGTTGTTTCCTGACCAAGCTCCGTGAACATAACCTGGAGGCAGTCATCACCCTTTACTACCCCACGCATAGAGCACCTTTTCTGGGGCTGCCAGAGCCACTGCATGCCTCAGGGGGATGGCTGAACCAGAGCACGGTTGATGCCTTCCAGGACTACACAGCACTCTGCTACCGTGAGTTGGGTTCCTGGGTTCAATACTGGATCACCATCAATGAGCCGAACAGATTGGTGGATGTGTTTTCCAATGTGGAACAGCAGCACCAAGCGACTCATAATCTTCTACTGGCCCATGCAAAAGCCTGGAGACTGTATGAGAGAGAGTATGCCAGTGAACAGGGAGGTCTGGTGTCCATGGCACTGCATGCTGACTGGGCACAACCAGCCAACCCTTTCCTGGAATCGCACACAGAAGCAGCACAGAGACTACTTCTGTTTGAACTCGGTCGCTTCTTAGACCCAATTCTGGATGCTACACGCCCGGAGCGAGGTGAGAAAGCAGGCTTCACACGAGAGGAGAAGATCTACCTGGAGCAGAGAGCTCTGGTGTCGGCTCTCCCTTTGTCCCCTTTGCCAAGCTTCAGCGAATCAGAGAAAAATCTGCTGAAAGGGACACTCGGTTTTATTGCGCTCAACCACTTCACCACCCGTTTGGCATCTCCACATCCACACACCCAAAGCGCTGAGCCAAACCTGCAGCAGCAACAGCGTCCGGCCCATGGTTGCTTACTCTTATCCGATCCCAACTGGTCCAGGTCAGGGCTCGGGCAGGCACTGGTGCCCTGGGGCCTCCGGCAGGTTCTGGGCTGGGTGACGGAGAGGTACGGCGGGGATCTGCCGATAGTTGTCACAGCCAGTGGTGTAGATGATCCGGCTCTGGTAGAGGACAGCCTAAGGCAGCACTACATCAGCAGTTACCTGCAGGAGGCTCTCAAAGGTGAGACAGCGGAATGTCTCTTTCATATGCAGCATCTATACAGCAGAACTTTCATTTTGCCATTACTCAAGTATTGTGATTTGTTTATCACGAGCCACAGACCGATTTCATTCTTTATGACCCCACACTCTGAAAGACAGACTTTACGAGAAACCTTTGAAACCATAAACAGAAGGAAAACTAGAAAACACAGATAAGAGAAGATAAGCTACACTAGCGTTAATGTGCTCGTTCTGTTATGCACCTATCATTGACTTGACCCAGTTGCGATCATGTTCAATCCATCTGCAATCCATCGCAGCCCATGTAAAGTTAGTTTGAAAGATAGTCCATCAACATGATTTAATTGTACATTTTAGACATTGTGTTGCAGCAGAACGTCAAGACGGTTCATAATCACGATGGCTGGTCTCATACTACTAACTATATTCTCATCTCCTCTGTTGGCTCTGCAGCTCGCCAGCTAGATGGAGTCAACTTGCAAGGCTTCTACGTGTGGAAACTTCAGGACCGGCTCGCGCCGCAGTTCGGCCTCTTCGCGTCCACCCATCACCGGTCCAAACCCAAGGCCTCGGTCGCCACCTACCGAGACATCATGCAGCGCGGCGGTTTCCCGGGCGACAACAGCACGCAGAGCTGCGGGTCCGGAGAGTCGCAGGAGTCATGCGCCATATGCACGCAGATCCTGGAGAACAAACCCTTACTGGCGTTCGGAGCGTGCCTCCTGATGTCCGCCGTCATGCTGGGGACGGTGCTCGCCTTCGTCCTCAGACTCAGGGGGAGGAGCAGAGGGAGGGCCAGGGGGAGAAGGAGGAGGACGACGACGGGGGTGTCTGTGTGTGCCGTCCCTCCTCATGTGAGGTGCGGACCGTGGCAGCGGGTGAAGACAGTGCAGTGTGTGAGAGACAAGCTCCGTGTAGTTCAACACTAGATGCTGTCGTCTGTAATGACTGTCTGGTGTGTTGGTGTCAGTAGCTGGTTTAAGCTAACCCAATCGTAACTGTTGAGGAAGTGTTTTTATTCATTTTGCTGTTGTAAATTATTTAATATTAAGAAATGATGGGACTGTATGTGTAGGATGGGCCACACACTCCCTAATTGTAATTCAACAAGTAGACATTGTTTTTGTACATAAGTTCACAAAATAACTTCATGGTCAACAATGATGACTGATGATGCATGTCCAGGATACTGCCAGAATGCCAATCTTGTATATTTTGTATCGACGATTTGGTTGAACTGAATAGGCTGTGATTTACATAATTAGGCCACAAGAGCACAATATGCACTTTTTGTATTGATGACACTATACATATTTGTGATTAGAATAAAATTGTTGTGAGAATATTTTACCCATTTGGATGTTAATGTTCAGGAAATAAATGTGGTGTTCCATGTCTATTAGACTTCCCTTGTGTAATGTGGAGAACGCTGTTCTGATGCCCTATAGTCTATGATGCTTATGATACAAATTACTCCATTTTTGTTTCATTTGAGTGAGCCACCCAGCCCAACATCATCGGTTATAGTATTGTATATAGTATAGTCTGTTATGAAACATTACTACTAGATATTTTGCACATATTTGAGAAATGTATGGGGTTTATTAACAAACGTATAATTTAAACTTGTTTAGTTGAGTATGTCATGGAAGTAGGCAAAATAAATAGGTAATGTCTTATTCATTAATACACAGGATCAGATGTTATAATCCCTTGTGCCAAAATCCAAGGAAAGCACATGTTCAGAAACCCCTGTCCAAACCAACCTTACAAGCACGCTGGCTACCAAACTACCAACCAAAAACACGAGACAACTAGCCCAACTAACAGCAGTAAATGCAGCAGTATGCAGTAAGCAGAATGTCATTGGGGTTATCAAGTGGGCACCCTCTTTCACAGATGTTTCGTTAAGTTAGGCCCACGACACCTCCTGAAGGCTTAACAATGAAACCAGCGTCCCGGATTCACCCCCCTCCATGCTGCTACCACATTGCCACATTTAATGCATCTGAACACTCTTTCCTGCATCGTACCCCTAGCCCTACCGCTACCAGGGTTAGCCCTACCGCTACCAGGGTAGGGCTACCCTGGTAGCTACCAGGGTAGGTAAGCTGGCTTACCTTAGCTTGCACACTTTAGCATAGCTGGCATAGCCAGCACACGTTAGCATAGCTGGATTACCTTAGCTTGCACCCCAGGATGTATGTTTTCTCCTTACCCACAGCCATTCGCTTGCTCGTTCTGCTGCCACAGACATGTTACTAACCGCCTGCCTCAGACTTCGTCCACAAATACCAAGTTCAGTCAACAAGCTAATAGCAGATCTAGCCACGAACCCCCTTGCTCCGATTTCAA
>OOFG01000371.1:0-20739 GCA_900323295.1 Molva molva | reverse complement strand
ATCTTGAAGTTGCAGTGGCGGCACTGGTGCAGCTTCTTGGTGCGGTGCGACAGCGAGTGCTTCTTGAGCTCCGACGGCCGGTGGAAGCCCTTGCCGCACACAGCGCACTTGTGGGGATAGTCTTTGGTGTGCACTGAGATGATGTGGCGCTTCAGGTCGCTGGAGTTGGAGCTCTTGTGGTCGCAGTGCGCGCAGTGGTGCGTCTTGTTCTCCTCGTGCGTGAGCGCGTGCTGCAGCAGCTCCTCCTCCTCGGCGAAGGTCTGGAAGCAGCGCTCGCACTTGTAGGGCATCTCCTTGCTGTGCTTGGTCTTGATGTGGGTCTTCAGGTTCGACGAGTCCGCCGACTTGTAGTCGCAGTACAGGCACGAGTACGGCTTCTCGCCCGTGTGCGTGCGCATGTGCTTCTTGAGCTCCGACGGGTGGCGGAAGCCCTTGCCGCACTCCACGCAGATGTGCGGGAAGCTCTTGCTGTGCACTGCCAACAGATGGCGGTTGAGCAGGCCCTGCTCCGCCGTCTCATAGTCACAGAACTTGCACTTGTGCATCTTGTTGGCGGGTGGCGGCGAGGCCGGCTGGCCCTTGGGTTCGCGGTGGTGGTGCTGCAGACGGTGGGAGAACAGCGCCGCCTGCTGGTGGAACTCCTTGCCGCACACTTCGCACTCGAACGGCGCCTTGCTGCTCAGCGTGTGCACCTCTATGTGGTTGTGGAGGCTCACCTTCTTGTTGGTGGTGAAGTCGCAATCAGTGCACTGGTACTTCTTGCGGGTGAGGACCTCCTGGTGGTGGTTCTTGGTGTGGCGCTTCAGGAACCCCCGCGACTTGAACTTCTTACCGCACAGCATGCAGGGGTAGACGGTGAGGGGCTGGCCGTAGGGCCCAATGATGATGGCTGGAGCGGGACAAGACGGGGGAAAAAGAGACGGGTGAAAACGTGGAACATAGGCAGACACAGGCAGACACTCTGGTCGTCAACGGCAACAGCCCTACCTGTCTGCACCTGGCGGGGCTCTGACCGCCGCCTGTTCTTGCTGCGCTGGCGGTTCATGTCGTCCACGCCGTCCGACTCGTCAATGTGGAGCAGGGCGCTGGCTGCTCCGTTCCGGTTCTCACAGCTCTCGCTCTCCTCTGCGCCTGCAGCACACAGACACACACACACACACACACACTTGATATTCTTATTTATGTTCACATAGGACAAGTCATTCTTCAACATAATCATTAACATATGTTCTACTCATAGGATGCTGTGTTCTCTCCTGCCATGTTTAAGGATGTAGAAAGCAGCTCCTCCTCCAGATAAGGCATACACACACGAGTAAAAGCCATTTAGCTAATTTTGTCAGGAGTAGTGTAGTGTCTAGTCTCTTTTGACTCCCAGCCAAAAGCTACTGGGTTTGATCCCCACGGTCCGCAGTCTACCTGTAGTGCATCCCAGAGAAAGATTTCCCGAACCCAAACCTGCTCATTTATTAGGTATTTTTATTCACTGAAAGTCGCCTTGGATAAAGTGTCAGCTAAATTACTGAATAGTAAATGGTAGTGGATGACGTACTGTGGTTTCCATGGTGGTGGGAGTCGCCCACGGACATATAGACCATCTTCTCTCTGATTGGCTGGTTGCCCGTTAGCGCCATGCTCTCCGTGTCGCCATCGCTGATGTCAACAGATTCTCCTGCAAAAACAACACAGTTTATACTGACAACACTCTGACTAAACAAAGTTTATACTACAACACTCAATTAATTCTCTGGTAGCTGAAACAGAAAAATACTACCCAATTATACTCTCATAGCTCAAGAAATACATCCAAAATGAATATTCAGAAGGGAGAATAACAATAAACATGACTTAATTATTTCTCAAAAGAACACCACATAATGCTCATACCTTATCCAACCATCACCACCAATGAACGCCACATAATTGAATGAATAATTAATATCACTCTGTTGAAAACTACAATACCCAATAAATATCACTGTAACTCTTGGAGCACATTTCTGAACCCTGATTTAAAAGTTGAGGTGAAATTCTAATTCTGTGTAGCGACACCCACAGCATAGGGCTGCCTAACCAATGTCACTTTTTGCCCTACTTTCTGACCAGCCTTTTAGCAGCATAATTCAAGCTTTAGTGTGAGCTCCTGCTGCTGCTGCTCACCCATGTCGTCCTCCCCAGAGTCTGCCTTGAAGATGTAGACCTTGATGACCTCCTGGCCGTCCTCATCCTTCTCCACCTCCTGGTCCTCCACCGCCCCCTCCACCGTCACCTCTGTCCCATCATCAGACACCATCTTACCAGCCTCGTCCACTGGGTGAAGGGAGAGGGATAGAGAGGGCGTGGTGAAACAAGGGCAGGGCATTCCTACCCTTTTGACTTAACTGTGTTACTATAGATGTACAATGTCTGGTTAGCCAGATAGTAAAAACTGCCTTCGGACCACAAAAGTCTAAATACTAAGATAAATGACATTTTAATACAGACTTTCGACTTATATTTCCAACCATAGTTGGGAGCAATAACACTTGTGATAACAAATTGAATCAACCAATTAAGTACTCCCTATCCATTATTTACTGCAATTAGGAAAGTAGGGAAATTACTTTGCAATCAGTTTATGGGATTAAGTATGTCGTCGTTGTTGTTTACTGCCTGTCCTGTTATACCTCTCTATGCAACACTTTCACACAAGCAACGTTTCTAAAACACACTAATAAAGTTATTTGTATGAAATAAAACCCTACATGATATCATCAGGTAGTCCCCGCATCCATCCTGGTCGTCCTCCTGCTGCTCGTGGTCCAGACCGTCCTCCATGGCAACGCCCTCCTCCTCCTCCTCCTCCTCCTCCTCGCCCTCCAGGGCCATCACGCACGTCTCCACGGCGACGTCCTCGTCCTCCTCACAGTGCACGTAGTCAGACACCACGTCCTCCACCGCGTCCTGGATGACCAGCTCCTCGGAGGCGAAGCGATGCACCGCCATGCCCTCGCCCTCGCCTTCCGACACCAGCACCGTCTCTTGAAGCTCCACGACAAACTCCTGCCCACCGGCACAACCCTCATCTGGGGGAGAAGGGAGACAGGGAGGGGGTCACAACAAGGCATCCACATATATCGGATGGAGAATACATACCGAGATATGCATTGTGTAAATTGGCTTAAACATTTGATACCAGGACTGTTCTGGTTTCAATTCAATAGTATATTGTGCTATTCATGCGTAGGACTTTACATTATAGAATACTATATACTAGAATAACATATATGTATAGTAACTGTATATAGTAAAGATTACAGTAAAAGTGTTATAGAATAAGTATACTATTATGTATATTAGTATATCAGTAACAGTATATAGTAATAGTATCAAGTAAAAGTTCTAAAGTATACTATAGTGTATGTGTATGTATATAGTAACAGTATGTACTTGTATAGTACTGATATATAGTAACAGTGTATATTTAGTATATAGCAATCGTATAGTAATAGTGCATTGTAACAGCATTCAGTATTTAGAATTAGCCCAGCTAGACCAGCACGTACCCGATTCGTGCACGATTATTTTGGGCTCCTGAGTGTGTCTTGTAACGTATATAGCAGTTAGAGTATAGTTGTAACAATATATAGTAGTAATAGTATATGGTAATAGTATGAGTAGAGTGAGGTAGTACCCGATCCATGCAGGATTAGTTTGGGCTCCTGGGTGTGTATTGTAACAGTAGTAGTAGTAATAGGATATAGTAGTAGTAGTACAGTAGTAGTAGTACTAGTAGTGGCTGTATTAGTAGTAGTAGGTGATCCGTACAGGATTCATTTGGACTCCTGAGTGTGTATTGTAACAGTATAAACTAATAGTAAAAGTATATACACTAGTAGTAATCGGTTATAGTAGTAACAGTACATAGTAGTATATAGTAGTAGTGTGAGGTAGTACCCCAGCTGTGCAGAATTATTTTGGGCTACGGAGTGTGTATTGTAACAGTATCTACTAGAAGTAACAGTATATAGTAGTAACAGTACATAGTAGTATATAGTTATAGAGGGAGGTAGTACCCGATCCGTGCAGGATTATTTTGGGCTCCTGAGTGTGTATTGCGAGCCGGGCGTCATCCTCATCCATTGTCCTCGCACTGCATTTGTCTCTGGAGGGCTGTGAACGAGTAAAAATTTGTTTGATAATAAAATAACACAACACACGTCCCCTGCACACACAACAACAACAACAACTGCCTGTCTTCAGACCTCATGACTAAGCACACAATGAAGGACTTGCAAAGCTGGCTCTGAACTATTTGTTTTCATAATCAGAGACGATTGCCCTCCAAGAAACTACGGAAGTAGCTTTTGAAGGTGCACAGAACCGGACAAGTGTAAACATCGCCTCGTGGAGAGCAGAAGGGAGCGAGGGTGAAAAAGCAGTACGTAAACAATGAGTAAACAACCAGTGAGTACACTTTAGATCATGGTATAGATCAATCAAGCAATGGTCACCAACAAGAGGAGGTTTTATCTGTGTGATTGGACGGATTTCACAACATGTGTCCATGTTTGTTGTAAATGGACAAGCACTTTGTGCCTCTTGCACTTGGGGCCTGGCGCTAAGGCCTTCCACCAGTTAAAGTAGTACAAACGTAACTAAAATGTAGATTACGATTCATTGTTTTTGGTGTGATGAATAGGTTATCTAATACTAAGTAACAAAAATAATTGATGTCTATGCATCTCACACTGTAATGCCAAAACATGCACAGCTAGCACTACTACATAGTGAAAGCATTTATGATGGACATTTAAAAGAGAAAACTGGAAAGCATTTATGCTGCATGATATGAAAGAATAGAAAAACATGCACAACAACGTGTATGGGAGTGTATTGTTTTAATACCATACAGCATAATTTATTATTAAATACAAACTGTGCGTCTAGTGCAATGCTGTAACCATTAGCTAACATAGTCTTTAATTATTTCTGCGGCAGGAGAGAGTATTTGAAAACGAAATTGACTATAGGGGACAATGCCTTCTCAAAGCAAAGACATTGTCCTGCTTGTAGCTTACATTTACCCAAGCCAGATGCGCGACAGTATGAGAGTATTGCGATGTAAACAATGGTCTTTTGAGAGACAGTTGTATTGAGAAAGGGTTTTTAAGAGAGGACGGCGGGGTGCCATTTAATTATCGCTGCAAGAACCATCCCCCACCTCCAGGTGGGAAATGACAACGGTGTGTATCTGGACTGCGCACAAGCGCGTGAGCAGCCGAACGCAGTGCAGAGATGTATGAAAGATGCTCGCATGCTTTTTAATAATGGCGCTTTAGTATTAACATGCAAATTAAAAACTAGGGCAGATAGCATGCAAAGTATATCGTAGTCTATCTACCTAAGCAAAAATAGCGCTAATTATGGGACGGCGACAGAACATAATAAACAAAATAGGTAATGCGGGACACCTGTGATGATATTAAACTGCATTTTCTCCCCGGCATAGTTCACGTTTTTATCCACTAGCGCACTTACCCCTGATGTGACCATATACTGTATCTGTTAGCACGGGTGTAGGGACGCCTTTTGCACGACTAATGTCCGACACTGCCGTGCTCCGTGCGCCATTTTTTAGCAATAGCCAACAGCAGCATGTAATTAGATAACGGTGAAAACAGTACCCGTTTTCAAGACATAAACCATTGCTCTGTGCATTACACCGCTTCCACGCAAATATGTAATTTAATTGCAATCACAGAAACATACCAATTCCTGTTTCAAGCGGGCTAGATAGCTAGCTTAGGCCCACTTTGATGGTTACGGCCTCACACTAAAGGCCTGGGCCTAAAGAAGGCCCTGGCCTCTCCCACAGAATAAAAACAAAGCGCATACGATGTCTCACGGGTACCCGGAGACCAATGTGCACAAAGGCCTACGGTGGTCTCTAAATAATGCGAGAGAAATACATGCATACCCCTTTTATGCGGGAAGGATGGCCTCTACCCGCTTCTCGGTTTCCCTAGGCCGCCTTGTTTCCCCAGACTCGGGCAGGATTGGATCGGGAATTTGGTATCGTCAGGGCGGGCCAGAGAGAGGCAGAGAAGGAGGGGCCGATTGTTTAGGGAGCTCCACTGAAACTCGGACGTCTAAAGCCAAATATTCTCATGCTACAGCCCCCTGCTCCGCCGGCTCCGAGGCCGCCGTCAGCACTACACGTCACAGCCACAAACTTGTAGGAAAATGCGGAAGGGTTGTGGAAAACCAACTGGTAGCCACCGAGTTGAAGGCCATCATTTTCAAACCGTTTTTTTCTCCCTCCCCAAAAAAGTTTCAATATATAATAATCTGTCACAGTCACGTTTAGCCAGGTAACTTGGCCTAAAGCACAAATCCTAGTTTTTTAAGAGCATGCCTAATATGTCCACCATTTGCAGTATGCCTCTTCCCAATGTGTCCGGTAACATTCTATACAAGTCTAATGAAAATATATCTTATATTGACACATTATCCAAAATATCCCCAACTGACAAATGTACACAATATTGTATTCATATTCTATTTATTTCCATGTTCAATTTCAATTCTAATGGAATTGTATCATGTTATAAACGTTAGTCTGTAGATTCATCAAGAGAAAACAAAAGCATCTGCAATCGCCTGTCCACAATAGTGGGTGAACGTTACAACATATAAAATGCACCAAGGCATGGGTTTGTTTAAATCTCTTTAATGTAGTCTTGAAATCAATATTTTTCTTTTGCAAAAAATCAAATATTCCATTACATTATAAAAGAAATGCAAATACAGAAATGTAACAAGCAGACACAACTGAACACATTGAAAATAAAACAAACGACAGATAGCTCCGATCAGTGTGCACTAGACATGCATCCAAGCAACAAAGGTCAAAGTTAATGTGTTCATTTAAAATCAGGCATATCACCCAAAGTGCTAGTTATATTATATATTCCATTCAGCTTTCAGTCATTTTTATGATTTATTAATGATTAGATCACATGTTGAATACTGCAGCATACTAGTTTACAGTCTAAACACAACATAATGGTTTAAAATAGTGTCATAGTATAATAAAACACACATAGATTAAGTGTCATAATAACCATTGAATATTACATTTAAATCAGCTATATTGAAGCAGTTTATACTCCCTTTCTATCATTGATAATTTCCCTTCTTAGATTAAATAAAAACACAATTTTTAATGGTTACACATGCAGAAAAAAACAAAAAAACCATTGCCTAATGCAGTTATTGTAAGCCTGTCAAATCACTACAGGCATCAACTGGATTAATAATTAGTCATGTTGAATCATCTCTTATTTTGCGGTCATTTTCTTCAGGTCTTCCTTGTCGATGGCGAACAGACGCCACCCCTCCTCGTGCGACAGGTCGGATGCTCCGCGCCGCTTGTAGAACTCGATGGACTGAGTGTTGTTCTCCGCCACGATGAAATGCATGCTGCTGCAGCGGGTCTTCACTGCAGTCTGGGCGCCGGACACACACAAAAACACATCTTTAACTTGGACTTATGCACCATATCTGTGCAATATCCAAGTATTTGAGCCACTTCAGTTAGAGTTACATATATGTTAATATATTTTTTATGCCACTTTCTAATCATATTTTCCTCTTTATATTTGTACCCTCATTACTACAGATGGTAAATAATAATAGAAATACAAAAAAAGTAGAGTTTGTGACAATTTCCTTCAGGATTGATAAAGTACTGTACGGTATCAATAAAGGATCTGAACATGGCTAACATTAATGCTAGCTGAGTAAGCTCAGAGTTGGTTACATATATCAACTGTTGGCGGGTAATACATGAAGGCCTTCATACCTCGCTCAGGAGTCTCAGGATGTGGGAGCCCATGCCAAAACCTGTTAGAATTCAAAATAGAATAAGTGTAAGTAATCCCAAACAGGAAATTTAGTCGTCAAATTAGCAGAAGTACAGGACAGCAAAACGATTACAATATTAAACAAATATTATTGACCATATGCTACATTATTGATACTATCGAAAGTGACAAATAGTCAGTGTAAAGTGGCCATCTATATAGACTATGGAATCTGCTACTAGAACAGTAAGAACTGAGGTTCTACAAAATAAAGTTACAAATAAAATAGTAATCAACCCAGACTATCTGAGACATTTCGGTCACACTTGTTGTTAATAAGAAGTGTATTGTACTTTAACTGGGATCCAGTGAACTCTGCACTGTAGGTCTACATCATTAACTTACCCCGGAACTCCTCCATGACATAGAAATCTTCTAAATAGAGCAGCTTTCCAATCCAAGGGTCATACGTGAAGTAATACATGGCAAAGGCCACCACAGTGAATCCTAAAATAAGAAACATAAAAATGCTTCCACTCAATCAATTGGTTTATTTTCGACGTTGGGTTATTAGGCCTACATGGAAACAGCACGTCTATTTATGTATAAAAGAGAGGGGAAACAAAAGTGTGTATACCATCTGAGCTTTGCTTTTCTTTCGGGACTTCGGCAACAAAACAGTGGTAGAAAGGGTGATCGCCAAATCCGTCTTCGAGCAGTTCTGTTAGAATATCCAAAGTTAATGGCACTTTTCAGTACTGGGCCGAATTAATACTAGGAAAATATAATGACGAAAACACGCACCTTTCTCGGTTAGGATGACCTGTTCTTCCATTTCTTCATATTTAGCAAGTTCCTTAGATTAGCAGAGCGATAGATAGAAAGTCACAAAAAAATAAAAACATTTATTATTATTTAAGAAATCCGAAAACTCTGTATTGATAACATTCTGGTCATAAACATCATACCGAAACAAAAAACGTGGCTTAACGTTACCTTGATCATTCGCAATATATCGGACACGTCGTTGGGTTCGGCCTTTCGTAATATGAAGTTAGCCATTTTCTCTTTTTACCTTTTTTACCTTTACTGATAATTCCTCTAAACGTAAAAATGTGTAAAACTTGTTTCTTCATTCGATCCTCAGGAGTTTAACCCCCGACAAAAAGAGAAAAAACAAATATTATGGAATTACATGGGAATCAACGCGTGAAGAACTGAGCCTTCTCTGAGGCGGACTGACGGACTCTCTTCCTGTTTACGAGAAAGCAGAAGCAGGCTAATTTGCATGTACTCCAGCGGTACAGACGGAGACACTGCGTACAAGTGATGTGTTTCCCCCTATAAGCCGTTATCTTTATGTTGCTCACATACTTAACCTGACTGCTGACGAAATACGTTAATGATTCACGAAACCTTGTAAACCAGTAAATCGTTTCTCAAGAACAAAACTAACATTACTGTAACTCTTGCGATTCAATTGAATCTAAAATGTTCCCGTTGGATTTCAAAAAAGTATTAACCTATTTTTTGTGATCTACAGTGATTATGAATGCCACACATAAGACTAATAGCTTTTATGCAGGTAAAACACTTTTAAGATTACTCAACATAATCTCAGCTCTGTATGGCGTCAAATCAGTCACATCCGGTTTTCTAATAATTAGCATAATCTGAACGCGCGTGAACTGTCATGTGAGGCAAGTCGCTGACCGGTAGTGACACTACAATAAATAGTTGTCATGGTAATTGTGTAAATTACATAACTAAACGCCTATAGACGCTTACGTCTTGTTTTCTTCCCATTTGTTGTGTGAGCAGGTATAGTTATTTCGGATGGAGAAGCTCCATGCATGTGCACAGAATATTATATCTTTCTGGCACTATTATTCGACCATTTCTTCAGACAGACTCATGGTATCAAATTCATGTCATAAAGTAAATTGATTGGGTTGGATGTATGTCAAAGGACAAGGTTACAATATTCTCAAGAGTTATTGGAGGACATTGAAAACAGCAGAATCAGCAGAGCTTCCATTTCTGTGAACGATAAGAAAGGTTAGAATGCTGCTTCCTGATTACCCAATTTATTTTGAATAAGTACACATTAAAATGCATGTTCCGCAACTTCCTAAATCCATTTACCTTATTTTTATGATCCTATGAGCAGTGTAAGCAGTGCATTACAAAATCCTAACCTTTTGGTTTCTTTTCTCTCTGAAGTTCAAGTGCTCATTTGGCTGTTGAAATTACAAGATAAAAAGGTACATCTCTCTTAGTTAATACAACACAGTCAACATCTTAGGAGAAGTGTTTTATTTTGGGTCACTGGTGGCCTAATTGAGTTTATCAAAGTATTTGAGCTTTCCAGAGGGGTCCGGAATAATCTGTGAAAGAGAATAAATCAATTAGTACACAAAGAAAGGCCTAACACACAGACACACACACACTATTTAGACACTTACCGTGTCACTGCCTGGTTTCCATCCCGCAGGACAAACTGCAAGACACAATATCAAAAAGTAAGACAAAAGGCATCTGAAGTAAACAACCAAATAATATTAGTTATAGCACGTTATAATAAAAAAATCTTCCTGTGTTTTCAGTGGATATCATTCTGTTCAATGTACTGCATTGCATGTACTAAAAAAGGTAAATAAACTGTAGCATTGTTAAATCTGGCCAACAGCTGTTTAATGATGAGGATGAGGCTGTGGGACCTTCTCCGTGCTTGTCTGTGTACTGGAAGGCCTGGACCAATCGTAGGGTCTCATCCACAGAGCGTCCAACAGGGAGATCGTTCATGGTGATCTGTCTCAGCAATCCCTTATCGTCGATGATGAACAGACCCCTGGAGCACAACACACTGTCACTCAAAACTCACCAACAACAGACCCTGACAAGACCTTCTAAAGACATGTGAACGTCCACAATATGCATTTCAAAGTTAGTGTTCAAACAAGCTAGCTAGCTGTGTGTTAGCCCTTTATCTACTAGTTGTAACAAGTAAATGCCCTCAAAACATTTAAACTATACAGGAAGCCGCGTTTATTCAATTGTGGATTGCCGTTTGCTCCCATCTAGTGGATGGTTTTGAAAAAAGTGATAGACATAAATTTAGCCCACTTCTTCTTGACAGAATTGATTTTAACACCAACTAAAGAAAGTGCATATTCATGAACTAAAATGTTAATGAAACTCCATGGCTCATTTCCAATTAGATTATTAGGAGATTGGGGTGGGATTTTTAATTATCTTTCCGGATTTGAGAGCACTTATCCCAATTAGGGCTGGAACTAACGATTATTTTCATAGTTGATTAATCGTACAATCATTTTTTGTCTATAAAATATCATAATAGCAAAGGCCATCACAAGTTACCAGAGTCCAAAGTGATGTCAAATGTGATTGCTTTATCTGACGAGCTATTCCTTTTATAATGATCCATGAAGCAAACATTTGAATTGAACTACTACATTGTGCAGCAAATGTTTGCTATTTTTACTTGATAAATACCTTAAATGATTAATCAATTATCAAAATTGGATTCAATTTACTTTCTGTCCTTCCTCAGTGTGTATATGAGGAAATCCTTCCTCCAGTGACTGTACGATGATGTCATACCTCAGTGTATGACCCTGGTCCTCCAGAAACACGCCGTAGTCCTTGGCGATCTGGTGTGTGAGGTCAGACAACAGGGGGATTTTCATTGTTCCAAGTCCGCCCTGCTTCCTGGGCGTGTTGATCCTGTGAATACAAACAATTTGTGGTAATTGGTAAATTGATAGGAAAAACCAAAACATAAGAGCCCAATGGGAACAATTCATTAGGCAATCGACAGATATACAGATTTCTAATTACTTTGGGACAGAATACCATTTAGGCATTTCATCTTCATCCTGCTCATAATCATCATCCGGATCCTTAAGTGATTCCTCTTTCTACATCACAAGAGGTAGACTTTGAACAGCAATAGTCAGAAAGCATCTGATAAAGCTACCACTTTTCTCCCTGTTGGTAAAACATTGGCTACATGCCTATTTGTCATAAAGTTAAGTTAAATGACAAATAGGGCAGCAATTAAGTCCACCTTCTAGAGCTATGACTCAACAAGACATTACATTTTAGATTCGATATTAATCTATAAGCCTGTTTTACCAGGCCAGGTGCGTGAACTGCGAGTCAACGGAGCAGGCGACCACCTCCGCGTTGATGGCATGAAACTCGTGGACGCGATCACTGAACGCAATGATCTCAGTGGGGCAGACAAATGTACTGTGGAAGAATACAGGATAGTTTTGTATTAGGACTGTCCTGTGAATAGGTAGAAGTTAAAATGAAAGCTGTGAGTGCAGAATCTGACTAACAAGTCCAGGGGGTAGAAGAAGAAGACAAGGTATTTCCCTTGGTAGTCTGTCAGTTTCAGCTCCTTGAATTCACCGTTGATGACAGCTGTTCCTTCCCAGTGTGGCGATGGTTTGGAAACTTTCAGAGGGAAAACATAAAAAAATAATGCATTTATAAAAACAACCACATATAAAGGGTTAATATAAGCTATGGGACATTCACAGACATTCCACCAATGAAGCAATGTCGTTTATAACTTATTCATTTAAAAAAAATGAACGGCTTACCTACTTATTTCCATTAAAAGCAAAGAAATAAAGGCTACATGAAGGCCTACATTTTAACTTAGAATTACACAGCCCATAATCGACATGATCTTTCTTGGCGTAACATTACCCGAGTTTACAAAATCTTGTAGAATGACGTGTCTTCTCGCAGGCGTATAAAAGGTAGCCTAATAACTATAGCCTACCAAAATAAGTGATACGCACCCAGAATTTACATTGTATTTTCGATAATGTGTATGCAGTGTTTACAATAAAAACAGAAGTAGCTGGGATTTGCGAGCGGTTATTCGCTATTGTTCTTTATTGTGCACTGCACTGCCACGAACGAGATAACGTTACATGCCCTAGCACCATTCAGCAGCTGCTGCAGACAGCACAATTCCTCGTGGGTTATAAATTTACAGGCATGTCATAACTAGCTTGATGGATAATGAAAATTAAAAAGAGCTTACTTTTAGCTTTGCTGAGGTGGAGGGAATGATCTGATACAGGGACACGGGAAGCTTCCCCTGGGTAGACATGTCCTCCTGCATAGTTGTGGCATTCTTGATCCTTTTTGCCGTTAGCTCTCTCTTCTGCAGAAATAAACTTGGTAATGATGAGAATGCTACAAAGCGTGTATAAAAGCTCCCTCATTGTGCCCGGATAACCCCTAACTTCCATCGTGCCGTGGTTAGAACAACACGTAGTCAATCGCCTGGATACCCAAGAATCAGAAATGCACAGCGCCAAATTTTGTACAACTTCTTCCGGTATTACATTTCCAAATAAAAGTCGAGAATTATATTACTAACTTTATTATAGAGGAACAGAAAGAAGGAGCAGGAAGAAAAAAAGTGTTTGGGAAATAGTATATGAAGAACGTAGGATTCATTGTAAGCAATGTTAAGTAGCAATCACAATGTGAATACTTGACTTTGAACAAAACTATTACTTTGTGACTTGAGTTTGACACAAATTTGTTGAACATCATTGGGGTTCCACACTAGAAAACAAACATTCACAATGCACACCTTTCAACATTTGTATTTTATTTTCAGGACATACAGGTCTTTTCAGGTTAATAATAAAACATGTTCTATGCAACATTGCTTTTTGCTGCGTGACATCTGAAACGTAACAGCTTATTTGACCATATATATTTCCCCTCCCAGTTCCAAGAACCACAATGCTAATATTTGATGGAATGGCATTCAATTTTCTTTTAATAATTTAAACAAATAGGGGTCCCTTAAATCTGCCATATATTATATTTTCAGATTAAAGTTCAGATGAAATATTCCAGTACAATATTTATCTGCAAACCAAGACAATGGAATATTACTCTTAGAGAGTAATGTATTTAAAATGGGGACATTTTGAATTTTTGAAAACAAAAGCCTGGCTAAAAGGCAGCATATGGTCACAATAATCGACTTACTGTAGCTCATATTCACCCCTCAGTCACTGAATGTCCATTTTGAAACCATAAATATTGTTGCACGAATAAGCTACAATGTTGAACAAGTTCTCACAAGACCGTTAAACTTTGGGAGTGTTTGAAATCGAAATCAAGTTCTGAAAAGCAACCACAGCAACACGTCCGATTTGGCAAAATGAACTGATAAAAGTGAATTTATTTTTCCCTTAATTGCTCAGCCTCCATTTGACCATTTCCCTATGGAGGAATGGGGTTATTTTTCTGGTTGAGTTATGATCTGGAGCTTTGGTACTGTTTTTGCACCATGGTTTATTAACTAACTTGAACTGAAATAGTGACTTAACCTCAACCATTCATTACAATGAATCCTGCACCAGCAGCATCAAACCTCCTCCAAGTGCTTTATCTTTTGATACAACTTTCCCCTTGGTTACAAATTACCTCAGTGTTTAGATCGGCTGCATCATGGCCGGTTTTAAGCGGAGGTATCCTCATCTCAACTTCAAAACTGTTTTGACACTCAATACAGACTGTGTTCATTAAAGGCTAGTCCAGCTGGAAAGACAGCGACGATGCAGCCAACCCTTCATCCAAAACCCCATCATTGACTATAAAAGTCCGGACTGGTGTAACAAACATGTAGAGGCGTCGTTTCGAAGGGTGAGGGGCTGGAAGGAGGCATGTGACTTGAGAAAGGGGTTATTTTATCGAGATAGAGAGTGATAGACAGAGGAGAGAGGGAGATGAGGAAGAGAGAGCTCCACTAGCTAATAGACTTGAGCTTGCTCCAGATGTTGGTGCCGCGTACGTCCATGGGAGGGTCTTTGTAGAAGATGTGGTTGCACAGCTCCTCCAGTGGGGGCTCGGGGTCCGTGGTGGCGAACTGGGCCGCGTCCTCGATCTCCTTCCTCACAGACACATCGATCTCCTGCACACACACGAGAGAGAGAGAGAGCGAGTGCGAGAGCAAGAGCGAGCGAGAGAGAGAGAAGGCCGACCGATAGACCGAAAGGAGACGGACAGGAGAGAGAGAGCCCAGAAGCAGACAGACAAGGTTAACAGTAGTCGTTGTGTCAAATACCTTCGAGCAAATTCACAACAATACACATTGTCAAAACGTTATTATATTTTATGTGCTAAATTATATTAATTGATGTCGTTATTTGTATGAATTCTTGCTCACTTGGAAATTAAAGGCCAAAATCGACCATTGGACAACACAAGTTACTCCGAGAGTGTGATCAGGTTGAATTTAGTAGGGATGCACCCATCAGGTATTTTAAGGCCGATCACAGATTATTTTTATAGTGAAATATATATTAATAGGATGTTTCTTATGAAAATAATTGTGTGCCGATTATATAAGGGAGAAGGAATCAGTGGGATTACTATTTATTGAAATGAGTCAGGCCAACACACTCACTCGCGGACTAAGGAAAGGAGCTATAACGGATATAGACTGTATGGATAATACACGCCCAACAACGATTTAATCCAACATATAATCAAATGTAACAGTATCACCTGTGACACGCTCTGTAAGCATCAGTATTCGAAGGCATACTGATGCTTCCCGGCTACCGGGAAGAAGCAGATTTTGTTACAAAGCTTTCCATCACAAATAATGACTTGGACAGTTCACTGGTCATTATTGTATTGTATGTGTATATAGAATAAATACTCAAACTGATTTCACTGTGTGTGTCTGGATAGTTTATGAAGATGGTGCGTTCAGCAACGTTCGCGTGTATGCTACATGGGCGATGCTTATGTTTGTAGCCTTCTTCTTGCTTCCTGTGATGTGGCGCAGGCCTATTATCCAGAAATACAACCGCATTGAGCATGTGCTCACCATTAATTATATGGTGGGAGGCATCACACAAATGTGGATTGCATAACCTGTGTTTTAGGGCCTTCACTATGGCTCAATCATAGCCTTTGATTTCTCTTTTTTTTTAAAAGCACAATCAGACGATTGTGCGTCTGATTGTGATAAAAGGTGGTGTTAGTGAACCATCACACAGGTACACCATTGTAAGACTCTTAGAATTAAAGGAAGGTAAGGGGGGAAAGTCCCAGGTTACCTTGAGCTCATCTACACTGGCCATGTTGTTGCTGAGCATGCGGTCCTTCAGCATGGAGATGGGGTCACTCTTGCTGCGCACTTCCTGGATCTCATCACGCGTACGGTAGCTGTTCGAGGACACACAGAGGGCAGGAACTTGGTTAGGAGCCAATACAAATCAAGTTTCGCCATTGATACAGATCCAGTGCATACCAGAGTGGATAAAGTGTGGATAAAGTGACAATATTACCTGGAGTCATGGAATTGCAACTACAATTGGCAATTAACATATTGCCACTCTCAGTATCTGATCCTTAAACATTTGGTAAAAAATAACAACACCGTTCTAAACACTAGTATTGGCTATTGAGCCAATACTAGTCACTTTGGATACTGCTTAAGTAGTCAATATGGAAGAGGTGGCTCCTTACCTGACACCTGGATCACTCATGCTGTGTCCATGGTAACGGTAGGTCTGCAGTTCCATGAGGATGGGACCCTGGGGGTGAGATAGAGGCAGACAAGCTCAGTGCTGATAGGTCAGATGACTGATCGATGACTCAACAGTGCATTACTGAAATGTGACGTGTATGAAGGGAATCGTTTACCTTTCCGGCTCGACAGTGATCGGCTGCAAATTTTGTGGCTTCTCGGACACAGAGGAGGTCCATACCATCCACCTTAGAAACAAAAAAACAACAAACCATATTAGCATCATTATTACGGGGAAAACAATATTTTTAAGTTCATTAGAGCTCTTATTATCCCATACAGGCTTGGTAAAGGTGACAAAATGCACCAACATGGTGACAAAGTTTGTTTTTTTTTAACATGTATTTCATGGTTAATCTACATCCAAGCTGGTGGTAAAATAGGGGCCCTTCAATAATAAAACCAGCAACAGATGAGAGTAGTCTTTACCCTCAGACCGGGGATGTAGTCTCCTCTCTTGTAGTAGTCGGTGCTGGCGGAGGCCCGCTCCACCGAAGTCCCCATGCCATACTTGTTGTTCTCACAGATGAAGATGGCAGGCAGCTTCCACAGAGCCGCCATGTTGTACGTCTCGAAGATCTGACCCTGTGACGTTAAGGATACGCTCAGTATTAACAGATCTGTTGGCACTCGATTATTACGTGGATACCCCTTTTGCTGGCTGCACCCGGAACGGTTCTCACAAACGGAACAGTTCATATCACGGTTTTGGGGTCACGGTTTTCGGTTCGGTAAGGTACATTTGTGGTAAAGCAGGGGATGACATGAAGTGTCTATAAAAATCGTCAATATATATTAAAGGGTTTTCCCCAAACAATGTAACAGTGGCACTCCACTACCATCCAACAAGACATTTCATTTCTGAAACGGTCTAATTGGTTTTTAGGTCTTGTTCTGTGTTTAGTATAATGAGTGGTAATGAATGGCGCTGCGATGCCCGCCAAGGTTCTGAGCAGTGCTGGAAGTTAAAGCGCGGCTGTATGGCGGCGCCGGTGTGAGAGCTCTCATTGAAAACACAACTAAATTACATTGCACAAAGTTTCAATCAAATTGCACTGCAGCACTAGCTGCAGTGAACAGATTCAAGAGCATGCGAAGAAATGCAATATTGTAGATAACGGAACGACAGAAAAAAAAGAAAAATGTAACTGGAGCATATTACCTTAGCAGCCTGTTATAATTAGTAGGTAGAGCTTTTTGATATAGGAGGAGGAGCGCGAATAGTTGGCTCGTGAGGAAAGAGATGTCAAAGCGCTGGCGGTAGAAAATAAAAAGGACGTCCAGAACATGACAAATGAATGCATGTAATGTACACTCATGGATGGTACGTGACAAAGGACATGCCAATACTGCGATAGAGCGGCAAAAAATGGGGTGCAACCAAATTTGTTAGGGTGTCAGCAAATGAAAAATTGAATGGCACCAGTGCCACCAGTAGAACATGTTAGTCTTGAGCCCTGCCAGGACAGCGACTACACATCTTCCGTGTCAACTGAGAAGGATCACTGGGTACTGTAATTAAGGCGCAAAACTTTTTTTCCTCCACTAACTTTATTTGAGGGCTGCGCATGCCTTTTTGACTGAAATCTGTGAGGCAAATGAACCGAACCATTACATACATGCCCTGAACCGTGACTAGGGAACCGAACGGTTCAGATGTTTTCCTTGAACGGTTTCATCCCTATGGTTGTTGTTGTTTGCACATGATCTGTTGTGTGGTCTGCTTATGCTGCCTTGTCATGCACATTTGTTCTGTCTGTTGTTTAATGTGTGCACCAAGGCAAATTCCTGTGTGGGAAATAAAGTATTCTGATTCTGATTAAATGCATTGGCCCTGTGCTATTTTCCCCATACATCCTGATTAATCTCCATATTAAAATGAATTACAATTTCGAACCACAGTAGTTTAAAGACTAGCCGTTAATCAAATACAAGTGCGTGAGTCATACCTGGTTTGCAGCTCCGTCTCCATACAGAGAGACACAGAGCTCGTTCCTCCCTTGGTATTTACAGGCCAGAGCTACGCCGGCTCCCAGTGGAACCTGGGGTGGACAGACAACATCTGTATTAGTACTATTAATAGTACTAGTACTATTAATAGTACTAGTACTATACTACTTTGGGGCTTAGATGATACTTTTAACAAGAGAGACTTAAGAGTTGTTTCTTATTTTTTTCCTGCAAAAAGGGTTAGCCATCGTTCTCAAGAAGGCCTACAGGTAGACCCAGTACCTTTCAGCTGGGAGTCAAACAATACACTGCAATACACAATTAAGCCGTCCCATATGATATAATCAATATAGCCTGTTGCAGTCGCAAAGTTCTATTCAACATTATTATTATGTTATTAATTAATAAATGAGTCAAAGTGAACAACCAACAATTTCAGGAGCAGGTTATGTGAAGTCCTTACCTGAGCTCCAACGATACCGTTCCCTCCGTAGAAGTTCTTGGTGTACATGTGCATGGAGCCCCCCTTGCCCTTAGCAATACCTCCTCTCCTGCCTGGGGGAGGGAGACAGAAGCATGGGGTGGAAAACCACCATCATCATCATCATAAAGGGGCCCCATCTATGTGATTGACAGGTTCCGTCGCCAGTGACAACCTACCAGTGAGCTCGGCCATGATCTCCCTGACGGTCCCGCCCCTGGTAAGGGTGTAACCGTGGGCACGGTACGCAGTGATCAGGTGGTCCGTCAGGTTAATACCTGCTTCGATGCCCACCGCACACGCTTCCTACCAGGACACGTAACAACACATGGTTCATACTCAATATGTGTTAAAGATCAGACGGCTAATACTGCATATTTAAATAAGCCCATAACTCTCCTGAGTATAGCTAGCCTGTTGTTCTCTGTGTGTGTTTATCTTATTTTCTTTATATGTCCAAAAAGAAAATCCCCAAAACTCTGACATCTTTCCAAAGTGTGATGCATATATTCACATTGCAAAAAACAATCACCAAATAAAATTTGAGACAGTTGCAATTTGCTGAGAATCTGTTGAATAATTTGTCATGAAATATGTAATCATGTATTTCACGAAAGCCAGTGTCTAACTGGATATGGAGGAGTAACACCATAACCAGAGTGTCCACTTATTAGAATGTTAAACGTCAAGTTTTACATGCCGTTTGTACCTAGTACATAGGAATCCTCACCTGTCCGTCGTACAGGTGGCAGAAGCCTCTGATGATCTTCTGCTTGTAGAGCTGGTCGGCCTTCAGCTCCATGCGCCTAATGGTCTGCATGGTGCGGTAGTACTTGAGACCCTCCTCCCGGGTCATCACCACCTCCGTGGCGGGGGCCTCGTCCAACTTGTGGATGTCACATTTCTACTCGTATGGGGGAGAACCAAAGTTATGAGGTGCATGATGTGGTTGGTCTCGGTTTTGTACGACGATAATAATATAGGTGATGCTTGTTCAGGTGCGAACCTTGATTTCAAAGGACGCCTGCGGGGTGAAGTCAGCATAGGTACGGGCTGACGCGACCGCTGCGGTCCCCTGACAAGTGAAGGTTAGGTTTCACACAAATGACCTCTAGTTAACAAACCGCTGTATTTAACATGGGCACAAGATACCAAACACATCCACGTTGACAGCGTTTATAACATTATTATTACCACGTCCAAGTCTCGAATATGTATGCGGTTTTAACACAAATAAAGGGATTGGAAGACACGGTTTGCAAAGCCAATGCCAGTGGAGTGGCATGTGATTAAGAATGGGAAATAACACAAAAACACAATTCAGCAGCAGTGCAGAGACGCTAGCCCAGGTAGCTACAGTCCGGCCTCTGTTAGATATGACAAGGTCAGAAGACCTACGAACACCGGAATTTATGCACAAATCCCATTCATATTCAACTACAGGCCTTATGCAAAAGTACATACATTTCTCTGGACGCATGTCCTTAGCACAGTGGAGATATTGGTCAGCATCTTGCTATCGTATCTGGAGCCACAAGTCAGAACTTCTCTCGTCTCTCGCTCTGTCCTTCTCGGGGAACCTTCTTCCTGTTTTGCTGCTTCTTACCTCGAAACAGTGGCAGGAATTAAAACGTCGCCCCCTGTTGTATGGGAGGTTTGCTGCATACAAATGCGGCTGCAGGTCTGATTTATGATGATGTTGAAATTGCTCGGCGTCGACAAATGTCCTTGTATATTTATAATACGACTCTACTAATCTATGATGATTTGGTTACTTGATGTGAGGTCGTTTTTGGATAAATGGGATAGCTGCATAATTAAACTGTATTTTTTTTGTGCGCATTACAGAC
>OOFG01000366.1:0-11010 GCA_900323295.1 Molva molva | reverse complement strand
CACACAGAGCGGATTTACCCGGACAAGGGCTTATGCAGAGACTTGGGATTTCAATTAGTCCAGTAAATTGGGTAATTGATTGGAGTTTCCAGGAAATCACAAATCACACAGTCTTAGTCTTAAAATATTCCTTTTTTACAGATACATAGATAGAGCAACGTGACAGAGCAACCTAGAAAGATGGAGCAATGTAAAAATGGATAGACTATGTACACTCACACAAACACACATACACACACACACACACTCACACTCACACTCACACTCACACTCACACTCACACACACACACACACACACACACAAAATCACTTGGCAATGGCTACAATAGCTTAAGTAATCTCTGTTTTCTCAAAAGTAAAAAGGTCTGCGCCTCATTAACCTGGGCACCACACGTATTTCTCCCAGTCCTGTATATTACGTGACTATTGATTAAGTGGAGATGAATAAACTAGGGTCTTTGTACTGCAGCAAATATTACACTTTTTACCACACTCCACCGACTGGACGTATTGCATATTATGAGTTTTAAACAAAGGCTCAACCATCCAGATTTTACATTAAGGATAAATGGTCAAAATGAGTAACTACTTTGACCTAATGAGAAGTAAGTATATGCATGTAACAATGAACAGGTGTAAGCTATTTGCAGTATAGAATACGTATAGATAGGGCCCTCTATCCTGTGGCAGTCTTCATAAGGTCCTTTCAGGAAGGGCCTGAGAGTACTCAAAGAGGCCACCATGCACATAACAGGGGAGCTGGGCAGCAGATGGCTGAGGAATTTGCCCTGGCATGATCTATCTAAGAGCCGGTCAAAATGTTTCTCTTAAGAGAAGGACATTATTCATAATACGCTATACATATCATTATACAAATTTGAGCTGATCTGAAATGAGATATTGTATTTGGTAGAACATAATTTGAACTGCAAAATAAATTGAATGGATCAGAATACTAAAATGTTTTGGTGACTTGAAATGATTAACAAATATAAAGGGCTGTCACGTAATTAATGTGACTAACGCTCATAAAACCTAGTATGGACCCTTTTCACAGATCGTCAACAGTAGGGTAAAGTAACTTCCGGTTCTGGTTATTTTAGCAGTAGGTCGGTCCCAGCACCAGCATGGTCAATGTATATTTACTTGACTAGTAGTGTCTAAATAATACAGACCTAAAATCTATGTTATGAGCTACACCTGTGTTTTTCCTACTGGGAAAAGGAGGATTGCTCACAGTGTTAGCTAAATAATGGTTTGAGAAACCAACTGGAGAAAGCCTTGTTAGTTGTCAGTTATATGTGTTTTAATAATTACAAATCTACAATGGGAGAAGAGAATATAATCTTAATTATGAAAAAACAGAGGGTCCAACTTTGACTTAACTTAATTTGGTTGTTGGGTTTTATTTAATGTTAGTATGTTAGTAAATTAGTTAATACGATTTAGTAAGCACTTGAATAATGTGTTTGTGGCAATACACATCCACAGTCCCACGGAATATCAACATTGAGAGGGAACATTGATAATAGAGCTTGTACAACAGAATGCATCATGGTATTTTCTGTTGGCGATACTGGGCCATTTTGTGATGCCTCGGGAGAGTTGTTGTAATATAAAATCCAAAGTAAACGTTAATATACCATAACCTAGTCTAATCAAATCTTTGTTTTGTCATGTCTCTCATGATCAACACTGTGGACGTTTCAAACACAGCAATGTCTCCCATAATGACAAATAATTTCATGATTAATTACTAAAAATTTACCAAAACACCATTCGCCTACTACCAATAACTACCAAAATTCCTATGCTCATTGCAATGTGAAGTCAAAATGTACAAGCCCTATTTTATCCAAAGGCACAGATCAACAAACGCATCAATACCAAAATGTTAGTAGGTTAACTTACACACAAGGCATGGATGCTTGATAAAACATGTTTTTATACAAAGTTAATTTGTTACACGTATTGTCCTGTTTCTAGCAGGGACTTTGTCATGTTGAGACACGGGACACCTGCTAGACAGGTAAAGCTTTCTACCAAGAGAGATTTACAGAAGACACATGCCAAGCTTCAATTCAGCTGGCAGTTGGGATTAAAATGGGTTTAAATCCATGGGATCAGCCGCTTTAGCAGTATTGGAAACAGATAAGCAGGAAGAGAACTTCCCTAAGCACATTGGATAACTCTCTTCAACCTGGGCTTATGTGCTAAGGTCATCTGTAGAAAGAAGTCTTTGGTCAGTGTGCATGTGAACAAGCACACTGTTCACATGCGTATGAAATGAGTATTACCAAACCACAAAGCAACAGAAATAAACTAAAGAAGAAAGGATCTGTGGCTTTCACTTGTTATCTTGAAATAAAATAATTGATAAATAATATAGAAAAACACATTAAAATGATATATAAGTATCCAATAATTCATAGTGAATTCACAGTTTGTTCAGAATAAACAATGTGAACCACAAACAAATATAAGTACACTACAAATATACGTTTTCCATTCATATATCAAAAGCATCCATTGCAATTGCTGTGCTTCGGAGAGCTCCAGAGCATCTAACATCAAATTCTCGGCTTACAAATCGTCTTTAGGGTAGGTAATTTATTTAAGGCCTGTGTTTCACAAAATACTGCTTCCAGCATACCGTTGGCAGCCAATTTAATTAATCATTTACTCTTGACGTACTATTGCTTAACCCAATTACTTTAATAAACTAGATAAGTGGAATAAGTTGCCTCCCAGGCCACTATAAAACTCTCTATATAGCGCTGCACAAAGACCTTGTAGCCAGACAGCAAGGCGCAAACATCAAGCCATTTGTTGTTTCTATCATCAGACTGTGTTGCCTTTATTAGTTTATACATATGAGAGCAAGAAGCAATAGCAGACATAAGTGAAAAGGTTCATTCTAATTCAAGGTACATCAGTGTAGACTGGGACCAATACACAGGTAAATATGCGATCACAGTCCACTATGGAGCTTCCAGAGGACTTTTGGATTCCTGTCCAGCTGGATACCAACAACATTACATCGCTCAGCCCCTTCCTGGTCCCTCAGGACCACTTGGGGAGCGTTGGCACCTTCTATGGAATGGCAGCGTTCATGTTGTTCGTGTTCGTGGTCGGCACCTCCATCAATGTCCTCACAATCGCTTGTACCATCCAGTACAAGAAGCTGCGCTCCCATCTCAACTACATCCTGTTGAACCTGGCCGTGGCCAACCTCGTGGTCTCTGTGGTTGGCTCCTTCACAGCGTTCTGCACCTTCTCTGCCAGATACTTTATTTTCGGACCCATGGCATGCAGAATTGAAGGATTCATGGTGACTCTTGGTGGTAAGTTAACATATGATTCATATTTGTTGTGCACTCATTTTGCTTGGTTGAAGCATCAAGTCAACCAATGGATTTACAAATTGTCAAGTCAACATATATTATTTTACATTTAACAACTTTCACATTGTCTCTCTGTGTCGCTCAAGGTATGGTGAGCCTATGGTCCCTGGCAGTGGTGGCCTTTGAAAGATGGCTGGTGATCTGCAAACCCATGGGTAGCTTTATCTTCAAACCAGACCATGCGCTGGCCTGCTGTGCGTTCACCTGGATCTTTGCTTTGATTGCATCCGGTCCCCCACTGGTTGGCTGGAGTAGGTAGGCCACACCTATTCAAGTATACCAGCTGATATATTTTGTATTTTACAATCATGCATGCTTGGACAGACACACGCTGCTTTTCCAAAACTACACCACCAAAATAATCTGTGCATTTCTATAAGTTTAATATCTGTGTTGGCGAATCTGTGAAGTGTTTTAAAAAAAGCGCTTTTAAGCAATCATTCTCCTCTCCAACGTGTAATTTCCATAGACGACACAAATACATAAACGTGTTGTGAATATTGTGGTTTTCACGCCATTTGCATTGCTTGTGCAGGTACATTCCGGAGGGCCTGCAGTGCTCCTGTGGACCAGACTGGTACACCACGAACAACAAATACAACAACGAGTCCTATGTGATGTTCCTCTTCTGCTTCTGCTTCGCAGTCCCCTTAACCACCATCCTCTTCTGCTACAGTCAGTTGCTCTACACACTCAAAATAGTAAGCAAAAATTAGAAATTTGGGTAGAGGTTGGATGAGGTTTTTTTTACAGATTTCCTACATGGTAGTATTCAGTATTTAATTAATTCACAAAGCTAACAAATATCGCTTTGTAATGGGGTATAAAACGCTTTAAGGCAGTGTTTCCCAACCTTGGGTTTGGGACCCCAATTCTGTGTGGGGTTGTCAAATGTAAAGGATCACGGACATCGGTGACTTGTTAGTCGCTATAGTTTGCTAGTGCCGTGATACTATTGGCAGATGATGGTAGGCTTAAGAACAATCTGGGGTGAAGCAGAGGCCCACAATTGTATGAAGTTGTAAGTCGCAGGCACCTAAAGATGGGTTCACAGGCCAGGTTGAGAACCACTGCTTCAGGGATTTAAACTTGGTTCTCCTTCCCCACAGGCAGTAAAGGCCCAGGCTGATTCGGTCTCCACCCAGAAGGCAGAGAGGGAGGTGACCAGGATGGTGGTGATCATGGTGATCGGGTTCCTGGTGTGCTGGCTGCCCTACGCCAGCTTTGCCTTGTGGGTCGTGAACAACCGCGGTCAGTCCTTCGACCTGAGGTTGGCCACCATACCCTCCTGCTTCTCCAAGGCGTCCACAGTCTACAACCCCTTCATCTATGTCCTCCTCAACAAGCAGGTTTGTTTGTTAGGACAGGCACATTCCATGATTCATTCATTGGTTTTCGGCTTGTTTACATGACAGCTATAAAGCTATAATGTGACAGCCAGTTAACATTAACTTGTCAACCCAGAAAAAAACAGTAGCCTTCATCAACCAACTGACTGAAATTAATCTATCTAATGTAGACATTAGGGATAGAGATAAATAAACAAAATGGATTAAAAGCAACAGTAAAAGCTACAGTATCTAAAATCACGATTGTCATGATGATAAGATGATGTCTCATAAATGTGTTCTCTGATCTAGGATTTCAATGTGAGTTACTGTTGTTTTTCTTATTGCAGTTTCGTTCATGCATGATGAAGATGTTGGGAATGGGTGGAGGTGAGGATGAGGACTCATCGTCTAGCCAATCAGTGACCGAAGTCTCTAAAGTTGGACCAGCATAGAAACAGATTCACCTGCCATTTTCCCTTCATAGCTGACATTTTATGAACTGTAAATAATGTGTAATGAATATGTGAGTGTTTCGTCATATTAAAAATACATACATGTATGAAATAATATTGCAAGATAAAAAACGATATATAAAAAGTAATGAATACAAGTAAAAGTAATACATGCAGTATTTGGTGGTGAATCATTTACTTAATTATGCAGACATGGTGGACATACACCCATGTGTGTGTGTGTGTGTGTGTGTGTGTGTGTGTGTGTGTGTGTGTGTGTCAGAGAATAAACACATGTAAAGGTTCAAGCATTTGAAAATATGGGTGGATTGTAGAAAGAGGCTGCTTTGAAGAATTAGGAAAGAAAAAAAATTCAAGACCGACAAACTTAACAGCACCGAGTTTAACAGCATACAGAGGTTAGATTAAAGGAAGGCAAATACCTGGGATTAGCAGGTTTAACAGTAGGATTTATAGATTATCAGCTGCAAATACAGGGATTTTCTCTTTTTTAATGAGCTCATCCCTTTCTCCCCAGCTCTTCTATTGCGCTTATGTCTTCTAATAGTGGGTCCATAGTATGGTAATGGCAATGAGGGACGTTTGTGTATGCGTGATGAAGCATCCGTGTGAACCTGTCTCTTTCTATCATAGTATTTAACCCTGCTGTAATATCCCTCCCTCTGGGCCAATGAACACAAGGCCACTAATAGTCCACACTCCTATATATACAACCCTATGTCTCCTGCAGTAGCAGAAGCCAGATTAATGGTAAGCAGTCAGTCAGTCAGTGGATTGAGAAGAAAACCCTTGATTCATCAAGAAAGAAACCTGAACTTTCTTTTAATATCGGGCTCACCAATACAATGAGAAACATGAAGCCCAATTATGCTACAGAGCTCCCAGAAGACTTCTGGATCCCCATTCCCCTGGACACCAACAACATGACGGCGTTCAGCCCCTTCCTTGTTCCCCAGGACCACCTGGGGAGCACGGGCATCTTCTACTGCATGTCAGCCTTCATGTTCTTCCTGTTTGTGACGGGCACCAGCATCAACGTGCTCACCATCGCATGCACCGTCCAGTACAAGAAGCTGCGCTCGCACCTCAACTATATCCTGGTGAACCTGGCCGTGGCCAACCTCCTCGTCTCCGCCATCGGCTCCTTCACCTGCTTCTTGTGCTTCGCCTTCAAATACATGGTGCTGGGCCCGCTGGCCTGCAAGATCGAAGGGTTCACCGCTACTCTGGGGGGTAAGAGGCAGATTTATAGAGACAGTTATGATGCCTTGTTGTTTGTTTAGGAGACGACTTGTTAAGGGTGATAGTGTATAAGGCAAGGCAAGTGTTTTATATAGAATCGTACAAACTGAAAGGCCATTCAGAGTTTACATAGACAGGAGAACACACCACACACATTTTAAAGAAATTTAAAATACAATCAATAAAAGACAATTAAAGGGGGCACCCCCCCCCCGACAACTCGCCGTGTAGAGCGCATACCATTTAAAGGCTCAGTCCTTACCGCAGCGACCAGGGTTCGATTCCTGCCCGTGGTCCTTTGCTGCATGTCTTCCCCTCTCTCTCCCATACCTTCCTGTCTATCTCAATCTTTAATAAAGCATTAAAAATGCAAAAATAAATCTTTAAAAAAAGACAATTAAAGACAATTATTTAAAATGGAAATGGAAAATAAAAGTATAAGATGGTAAAATAATTAATAGGTGAAATAAAGAATATGACATTACAGACATGACATTTTATCAATAAAATAAACTTTGAGCCCTGATTTAATAGTATACAGAGTTGAGGTACAGGCTTACCCAGTGAAGTTACTTACTTATTTTTTTTAAGTCGAAGAAATGTAAACACTTGCTCTGTAAATAACAACAAAAAATGTCTCAACTAAATGTTCTTCAAACTGTCTTCTTCTAGATTTTTTTGGTGATTTGTTGGAAATATTTAGTTAACACATCAGTTTGACAATACAACATTTTTACACACACCTTTCTTATTAAATATGTCACTCAGAATAAATATATAAAATTATTCTCATAGTGGTCTCACATTGATGCTAATATGTTGAATTGTGCATTGTGCTGTTTATTGCAGTAGTTACAGAAAGTTTAGGTGTATTCTTGCCTTGTGGTTGCAGGCATGGTAAGCCTGTGGTCCCTGGCCGTGGTGGCGGTTGAGAGATGGCTGGTCATCTGCAAGCCGCTCGGTCAGTTCTCCTTCAGGAGCCACCACGCCATCATGGGCTGTGCACTCACCTGGGTGTTTGCTCTCGCCGCTTCCCTCCCCCCACTGTTCGGTTGGAGCAGGTCAGTGTTACACAGAAAGCCTCCATTACTACTACTATAACTTTGAATATGACTATGTCTATGTCTATGACTGTAACTATTACTATAACCATTATTATCACTATTACCAACTCACTCTCTCTACATCTTTCTCCATGTGTCCATTCAGTTGATTTGTATAAGTGGTTTTGTAGAAGGGCGTGTTCAATTTAATTAAAAAATAAATTCAAATGAACACAATGATTTAGATGATACAGTATCATATTATGTCATATAGCATCTCTTAAACAAGACAAGTCGACAACTGATGTAATAAAACGATATAATAACAGTATACAACTATATGATGGCTCTTGACAATGCCCCAACTTGGCATATGTGGATGTGTGTGTGGTGGAGTAATTATTACCTGTGACATTCTGATACACCGGTTATATCTCTGTTATAACCGTTTTAATTATGTGATCTGAAGGTATCAATCATATGATCTGAACTTCCATAAAACAATTTCAAGCCCACCATCTTGGTACTTCTTGACCAAACATTTTTGAATAACCAAGCAACTAATTATAATGGTGAAAAAGGCACCAAAATGGTGGCTTGTAATATGTGTGACCTGATGTGAAAAACAAAATCCTAAACAGGTACATCCCAGAGGGCATGCAGTGCTCCTGTGGGCCAGACTGGTACACTACGGACAACAAATACAACAACGAGTCCTACGTGATGTTCCTCTTCTGCTTCTGCTTCGCCATCCCCTTCACCACCATTGTCTTCTGCTACAGCCATCTCCTCTTCACCATGAAGATGGTGAGCAGGAAATCTCCTTTCATATAGAATCTTAATGAGTAAGGTTGGGATTGTCTGAGTGTGTATCAGAAAGAGCTTAGTATATATAGGTCTATGGTTTGGTTGTCCTCAGCTCTCACTATGTAAGTCGCTACAAATGAAAGCATCCGCAGAATGACTAAATGTGTTTTTATGGTTCATACTCTGAAATAGATAGATATGTATTAGTTACTATGTAGCTTATTTTAGAAACATGCCATTAATGAGCGGGTAGGGTTAAGATATTTTGCTCAAGGATGCCTACAGGCAGGTTATGGACAGTGCGGAATTCACCCAGAACCTCTCAGCTGAAAGGGACTCAAACACTGTCACCAGTAGAAAACTATCCTGCACCTCTGTTTAAAGAAGGGCTATATTATGATCACCATGTTTTCCACAAAATCAACAATGTGGTTCTCCGTCCCCACAGGCAGCACAGGCCCAGGCTGATTCAGTCTCCACCCAGAAGGCGGAGAGGGAGGTGACCAGGATGGTGGTGATCATGGTGATCGGGTTCCTGGTGTGCTGGCTGCCCTACGCCAGCTTTGCCTTGTGGGTCGTGAACAACCGCGGTCAGTCCTTCGACCTGAGGTTGGCCACCATACCCTCCTGCTTGTCCAAGGCCTCCACTGTGTATAACCCCGTCATCTACATCCTACTAAACAAACAGGTTTGTTGGCTTATAAGCTATAGGAGGCCTGCGTTATTGACTTGATATGGTTGCTTATTAAAATCAAACACAGTATGGACCTTAATGTGTTACCGCTTTCAAACAATAAATGTTGACTTTAGATATCTAATAAATGTTTACTTTAGATAGTAGATATCCAACTGGATTTGGATGTCTGCCCATGAGCAACAAGAGCTGCAGCGGTTGAATTGTTAGTTACACAACTGACAAACATAGATTTGTTTAATTAAGAAAAAATAATACAAGTTACATGAATAAGGTTGGGAATGCCCTCACATGAAAGAAGATTGTTGCCACCTGTTGTTGCTTTCACAATTAATCCTCCCCGTCTAACAGACATGTAAAAGATGTGAGCTTTGTGAGGAAAACTCATTAAGATATTATAAGGCCACTCCCACTGACTGAAACATATATTTCAGCAGTAGGACTATATTTTTGTTTATTGAATTTAATGATACTCTTCTAGACATTAAACGAAAACGTAGCCTAAATTTGGGTTTTATAGAAGGATCACATTGAACAAGGCAAGAGTTACAATTGACTCAGTGAAAAATGTTGTTATTTTTGGTGATTTTCAGTTCCGCTCATGTATGATGAAGATGATTGGGATGAGCGACAGTGACGGTGAAGAGTCAACTTCAACTCAATCAACAACTGAACTCTCCAAAGTTGGACCCGCATAGTTCAGACAAGCATTTCATTTTGTATTATTATTGCATATAGGTGACTATTTTATTATCTGAATTGTATGTACCACTGAATGTATGATGTATGAGTGCAATGCCATTATTATAATCATATAGAAAATGATATGCAAAGTAAAGAAAATAAAAAAATAAGGCTTTTAAAAATAAAGAACTGAGAATGGATTTTTATTGACAATAACCATAGATAACATAACCTACATTTCCGTACTTCAAATCAAAGGTGTAAAAGACCACCAACAACCCCAACCACCCATTTTCAGCCTGACATTTTAGCTCCTCTGCCAAGGAAAATGTTATTACTGACTTAAGCATATTATGGGAGGCTATTTATAGGCCTACAGACAAACATGTAAAATTCAATTTTAAAAAAGTGCTGTGTTGCGGATGCATTCGCAGCATTCTATAAGAAATTATATGAAGAAAAGGGACCAAATTCTAAAGAGAACGAAATCAAGACCTTCCTATCTAGATTAAATTTATTAATGTTGAAGAGGCATCAACATTAATAACAGAGATAAGAGAAACTGAAATAAGAGAGACTATAAAGAATTTGAAAAATAACAAATCACCAGGGACCGATGGACTCCCAGGAGAGTTCTACAAATGTATTGTTGAGGAACTCACACCAATATTAGTTAAAGTGTTTAATTACGCACTCTCAGGGGATCCGCCAAAAACATGGTCAGAGGCCATTATTTCTGTAATTCACAAAGAAGGCAAGGATCCGGTAAATTGTGAGGGATATCGACCAATCAGTCTACTGTGTAATGATCAAAAACTATTGAGCAGTATCCTAGCAAAAAGAATGCAAAAAATTATAACGAAATTGATAAATCCAGACCAAACGGGCTTCATCCCCGGTAAACAGGGAGCCAATAATATTAGAAGAACACTCAACATCATATCATGTGCCAAAAAAACCCCACAAAAATCAATGCTAATTAGTTTTGATGCACAAAAGGCCTTTGACCAGGTTAATTGGTGCTTTCTCTATGAAACTCTGGCAGCTATGGGCTTTCATTCAGGGTTCATAGATTGGATAAAAGTATTATATATTGACCCAAAATCACGGGTTAGAGTCAATGGATGTTGCTCTGATTTTTTCGGCCTTGAAAGAGGGGTTAGACAGGGTGACTGCCTTAGCCCCTTGCTATATGCTGTAAATATTGAACCGCTTGCAGAGTTAATAAGACAAAATCAATTAATTAAAGGAATAAAAGATGAGGGTGAGTCTGAACATAAAATTTCCCTTTTTGCGGACGATATTTTGACATGTATAAGTCTCATCAGTCC
>OOFG01000364.1:0-21515 GCA_900323295.1 Molva molva | reverse complement strand
ACACATTACAGACTTAGTAAATGAAGCAATATAAAATACAAACATTGTAACCAATTTGATCACACCAGACCGTTCAGGTTGAGTATTCACTCAACACTCGTAAGACCATTAGAAAAACTGATCATTTCCATCCACTTTCAGTCCCACAGAACTAATCACAACACTTCTACAACCATTAACCAGTAGGCCTATAACCCAAGTCCACCAACCATACCACCGTCTATATGACCTCAGTCAACCAACCAATATGCATATATCACTCCAGTCACCCAACCAGTATGCCTGTATGATCCCAGTAGGCCTGTATGATCCCAGTCAACCAAGAACACTGCCTAAATCAGCTCTCTTCACAGCCCCATGTGCTCATCATTGATAATACTTTAGGATTTGGCAACAGCTGGCTTTAAGTAGACTGAGCAGCAGGATTGGCCACCAAACCAACATGCCCACCAGTATAAATCTGTTTTTGGGAGGCTGTGAAATGATCTGCGCGTGCTACATAATGGTTCATACTCATGTAGGAAATGTAACTCTATGTGTTTGAAAGAACATGAGGGCTGCGTTGGAGGATCAATACACTGATTAAAACACAGGGACAGCACCACCCAACGTCTTTGCAATTGAATGATCAGAAACGCCCGTTCCAAAACCTTCCCCGATGAATGTGCTCGTCCTTGTGGCTCGATTGTTGGTTTGTCTGTAAAATGGAGTACATTTGTTGTTCTCCAGGACATGGTGTGTTTCACAGCCCAGACGTTGGTGAGGGTGCTGTCTCACGGAGGCTACAGGAAGATCTTGGGCCTGGAAGGAGACGCAAGCTGTAAGCTCAACTTTATTGAAATTTTAAATCATCAACCACTGCCGTGCAATCCAATAGATGCTGAACACCTTTGTAGAACAGGTTGTTACAATACCGCTGCAGTTTGTAATAAGTGACATGGAACTAGTTTACGACTTGCATGCAACATTTTCAAGGCAATTAATGGAGTAGCACATTTCCGACAGGTGATCTTGTAATCACAGGAAAGGAGATGAACACAATAGTAAAAACGAGTGCCGCACAAATAAAACATCCAAACACGCAAATGATTATTTAAAGCACTTTTACATTGCATGCAATATTCTCTGCTCACAAAAGCATTCGAAACAGAAGGGGTGCATGAGTGTTGCCCTGATTAAAAGTTAGTTTGCATCGGATTAAAGGTAAATGGTACCCCAAACAGATCGTGAAATCCTGTATAATTCTGATGGTAAGATAAGCTTCCTCTGTTTCGTACCAGTACATTTTCTATTGGATTTGCGTGACTCAGATAAAGTTTTGTTAACCTTAAACTAACCTCTGTATTCGATGATAAAGCTTGAAGTGTAATAAAGCATCAACCTGGTTTCAGATCTGGCGCTGGAGATGTCCACGTGGGACGGCGTGATCGTCACGCCCTCAGAGAAGGCCTACGAGAAGCCGCCGGAGAGGAAGGAGGAGGAGGAGGAGGAAGGGCTGGAGGAGGAGGGGGGCGGGGAGGACGAGAGCATGGAGACGCAGGATTAAGAGGACATCCCCACGCTCAGGCAAGACCCTTAACCGTCCCACCGAACACTCAAATGCAGAAGGATTCTTGATCAAACCTCTGAGCCCTTCTAAGATTTGATCCAAGATTTGGACTTTGCTAAATAGGATGCTGAAATGCAAGGGAGAAGGGCATTTTGAAGGACAAATTGAATGTAAAAATACAGATGAATGCATGCATTACCATCCAGTCTACCAATTCCTCTACAAACCTGTAGTTGGTACATTTGTATTTCCCAGTATTTCCATAATTGCATTTCCCTGATGTGTTTGAAGTGTTCACTGTCCAAAATGCTCATAGTAACCAACTCTGTTTCTGTCTTACAGGTTGTCTCAATGTGATGTTTTTGACGGACCGGTTTCCCTTCCTCTGTCTGTTTGTCATGTCTTTGTTTGCCATTCAAATGTCATCTGACATTTGCAAATCTGAGAGTTGTTTTTGATTTCTATTGTGAAGTGTCTTTTTCTTACTCAGTAGTTAGTATAATAAAACATTTTTATTGACCTTACCCCTTGTGTATTCTTTTTGATTGTAATGGTACTCAAACTGGCTTACTTCAATCAGTTTTTAGTTCCATATAAATCAGTTCACATAAAAGATGAATATGCTCCAAACCTTTCGTCCTTCAGCGCAAATGTTCCTTCCGGTTGGGTTGCAACAAAGTGACGCATGCCCGTCCATCCATGGTCCAGAAGGGTTGTCCCATCGATTTATACGACAGGGAAGAGGAAACCCAGGATATTATTGGTTGGAAGTCAAGCCCACTCCTTTCAGCAATATGCCGTCACAACTCAATTCAGCAGTACAGAAAAATTCCTTTAATTAGATTATGATGTAAAATACACTTATATTGCATAGGTTATTCAATGAGAGAATGATAAGGCTGTGGACATTAGCTCACAACGAGGGACAAGGGAAGTCTTGTTCAGGAAGACTGAAAAGGGGCGGGAACGATGAGAGCTGGAAGGTTTTTGATTGGATATTGGGCATGAGAGCAGAGAAGATCTACCCATAGAGAAAAGGTTCAGCAGCAGGTTAATGTGTAAGCATCTTTATTTTTCTTTCTAAAAAGACAAAGCAACATTTTGTAGGCATAAGTAAAAACACTGCTGGGCTCACAATTTGTTTTTTATATATAATCTTTTATGTTATGTTACAGTATTAACAATGCTTCTCATATGGGCTTTTTCTACCCATTGGGTAGGATCTGTGCATAATATATTAATATATTAAAGTTATATACAGCATTGTACAAATAAACAGACCACTGGAAAAACAAGCACCATTGGAAGTGAGGCACGCTAAGGATCGGACTGTTTGGAGTGCAAGTGGTATCCTGTGGCTGCTTCAATGTCGCAATCAGGCTGCGCACGAGTTCACGTAGGCTTATACTAACATGCAAACCCAGGGGAGGTTAACAACTGGATGTGTAGAAAGAATGAGAAGTCTTCCGCTTGGAGAACTTAAAAGTGTTAAAGCACTGATGTGACAACATTGACAGCAAACAGCAGTAGCAGCGAAACGTAGCAGCAGCAGTACTGAATAGTCGAGCGTAAGTTGTGTGCCCAGCGGGAGCTGCAAGCAACAGAAACGGTATTTCAGTCCAAGGCTGAGTCGCACTCCAACAGAAGGTACAGCCAACAATGAGTGAGAAATAAAGTCAGAGTACCAATCAACGCAAACGGGGAGAAATCACTGCTTAAAATGGATGAGGGTTGGTCGTCGACACTCAGGCTTAATAAATGTCTTTGCCATTCATAAAAACCTATTTTACGTGTTCATCTATATGTGCATGTATGTCAAGGGAAGCCCAATCTCAAGGTGATTTTGTTGTGTAATGTTAGTTGCCTGTTAATGATTGTTAATGGCAAAGTAAAAAAACAAAGAAAACCTTAAAAAAAACATCCACCTCCAATGTGTGACATCAAATAAATTAACAATAAATAATCAAAATGGTGAATTTAGAATGCGCATTGGCAAGTATGGCTTCACAACAATTACCAGGTCCTAGATGCATGTTTGTATAATTATCATATACCTTTGCTCTATATTAACGTTGAATCATGCCTTAAGTGCAGTTTACTGTTAGTCATTCAATTTACCCCCTGAATACGAGTACACACTGCTGTAAGAGTTCTCTTTTGAAATGAGGTATTTTCAAACTAAAGGGAGTGATGAGAAATACAAAGTAAGACTTCCCCATTTAAACAAATCTCCATGAAGTTGCCTGCTCTAAAGCCACTAGGACAGTGACCCGACAGACACATAAAGTGCTACTGGAGGGGACATGGCAAAGGGACCGCCGAACAAGAAGTCTCAGGAAACAAAAGAACAAAGTGGGCATTCATACTGTGTCAACCTTTCGTAACCTCGTGTGCCTTAAGCACTTTGAGCGTTCCCCATCCATCCTTAAAGCCTTTGTATAGTGGCTTTTACCACAGGCTAGGTGGAGCTGTCTTTGACACTTTCTCAAGCCCAAAAGAAAATCCCTCCATTGCATCCTGGGATATCCCGGGATATCCTCGCCACTTGGCCCTGGCCGACACACCACTAAAGTTGTGGCTCTGTTTGTGTTGCCACTTCCAGATCCCAGAGATAGACTGGGATAGATTCACCTGCAAATGAAGCGCTTCTTCTACCATAGAGCTGGGTTCTCTCTTCACCACCATGGCCTGGAGCAACGCCGCATCGCTGCCGACGCTGCCCTGACTGGTGGCCAGTTTGAGGAGGACTTTTTGGCCTTTTGTGAGTAGGATCGGATACGAGGACTCCTCCGACTGAGGTGGACTCCCCCCCTTTACCTATGTTTGAGCTTTGTCGCAACTCAAAATAATATTTTACTGTCCTGCATGGACTATTATAAAAACATGGAAGACCAACTCAAAAACAAAGAAGAAAAACAACAAAGAACTATTCTCTGCATTCAAACAATGAGTTAGTGCAAGTTCAAATTGGCTTCTTTTCCATACCTATTGTGGTGTAAAATTCTGGCATAAATTTGGGTTGTATATCTTTTCAACTCAACATATATGAAAAATCATGAACCATTACTTTTTTGTTTGTATGTGTGGACGAGAGTGGATGTGCAGTGAATTGTCTGCAACATACATTGACAAGTATACAAAAAAATCTAACTACAGCTCAATAAAAAAAATATGACGAGTTAACCCTTTTTGGGGGGTCGATGTGGCGCCGCGGAGCTTCATGGGACTTTCCTCACTTCCCCTTCTCCCCCGTGCCGCTTCCGCCTGCTTTCACCACCAGAGGTCGCTGCTGTGCTTTCACTATCCCTTCTGCCGGCTTGATGCTCCAGCCACAAACTACCCGTGTCTGAGCCACAGTCGAGCAAAGAGGCAGTGTTATTGCTATACTGGCTGTAAAATGCTGCACTGCCTCTGTAGTGTCCCATAACCTCACTGTAGGTGGGGGGCGGACTCTCCATCCTAGCATTAGCAGTGCTGACTCCGGAGTTAAAACTTGTTCCGCATCCAACATAAATGTCTATGAAGTTTCTGTCATAGACAGTTCGGTTGGGCGGAGCGCGCACCGAGGCGCGGCTCAGCTCCAACTGCTGCTCGGGGTCCCGCAGCTTGAGCGTGCAGGGGCCCTTGTAGGGGGGCAGCTCCTCGCCGTCAGACAGGGAGATGGACGGGGGCAGGTTGATGATCTCCTGCTGCAGGTAGGGGTATGTGGGCTGGAAGCGGCAGAGATGCTGGTTCTGCTGCTGCGTGTAGGCGGGGGGGCTGCAGACGAGGCGCTCCTGGGTGCCCTGGGGCCCGTACATAACCTGCAACGGAGAGGGGGGGGGGCTGTTAGCTTCATCTAAATGAGGGCTGAGGGGAGCTGCGCGTGTCAGCTGGTCTGATCCGGTGGAACAGGGTTCATTCTGAGCTAGGGGGTGGATGTCGCTACAGATGCCCTCATTTTGCAGTCAATTCTCACTATTGTTCAGTATAGACGCCAGACCTTTGCCCCATTAAGGATAATAAGTATTCAATACCACACCATTGAAAGAAAAAGCATTTTTTTATTGAATATAATACGGTAAGATGATTATTGTAGTAAGCATTATCTCTTAAGATATGTATATATATTATTATTTGTTTTCTCTATAGGCAAACTCCTCAAATATATTGGATGACACTAGTCAGCAATTTTCTTTTTTATAGTAAGGTGCCACTGCCATATTATTTTTAATCTAATTGTAATAGCCTGTTTAACCTAAAGTGTATTCTGTAGTTGACTGAACTCACTCATTTGTCAATTTCAAGATCAAGTTTCAAGTTGAATGCTATTTCGGAAAAAAATGCCGTCAATGGATCCTAATCCATTGACGGCAGCAACAGATTTAGAGATATTGACATAATGAGGATCGATCTTGGTTTTTACTGTTTTTATTCTCTCGTTGCTTCAAGACCCCCTCTGAACAAGCTAACAGAAGGCCTAGCTGCATTTCAAAATAAACCGTTCACCGCAGGGTTTCCTGCTGAGTCACCACACAGCCGTCCTGGAGGTAGTGGAGAGAGATGGAGCGAGCGGGGCTGGGATCATTCCAAGTCTGGGTGAAAAGGCCTTCTGCTCGCCTTTCGGAGAAACCAAAGTCATTTATATCCATCTACTTTTGGTGCACCAATGGACTAGTGACCAAGCGACTGAGGTAGCTCCTCCAGACATATACAAACAGTTCACACACTGATTGGGTTTAGTGCCTCTACAGGATCAATCGAACAAGTGCTTTTGTAACCCAAGGTTTTCCATTAGGTGAAATTCTCCCAGGTCACCAGAGTGAGCTCTCAGGTAACATTATGGTAACCAGCCTTTATAAGGAGGAAGTGAACAGGATGTTCAAAAAGGAACAAAGTGACCATGTGCACATAGATTTGTTTGGAGGGTTGTGTTGCTGACATGTTTGCTACTTGAAACCCTTTATTCGGATTTATTCTATGGATTTATTTGAGGTTTTTTTTCAGCCTCTGAAATCTGTTGGCTGGACTCATGGAAAGACTAATCCAAACGAGCTGGGGATAACATATTGATGTGACTGATGAGTACCTAATGTGTGGATGATAAAAGCATTGTGTGACGTACTGAAGTGAAACATACACAGGTTTCAGCATTAGTTTGACACTGGCCCTTTCCTTTCCTCATTTGTTTTCGGTGAGCAGTGATGTTATATTCAGCATGCATTGCTAAACACTAATGAAGACAATTCATTATACGTATCAGATGCATATATAATATTATATGTAACGCTAATATTATATATTAGCGTTAAGCTAATACCAAACTCAGTAGAAGTGTTGGGTTTGTCCTTCTTGTGTAAACCCTGTTTCAAACATACCAGTTGTGTAGCCTGGTCGCGGTGACCTTGGTGACGGGCACGGCTGTGTCTGCTGAGGAACGCCAGGGCAGATAGCCGATAGTGGTTGAGAAGGCAGATGATCACGACTACCATCACCATCATAACCACCAGGATAATTATTATCTGAACAAACTCCAGTTCAGCTGTAGACAAGGGACACATTTGAAGACAGGATGGGATAAACATTAGTTTTGGTTAATATACAGGTCAATGCACGAATGGTATTTAAAGTGACTAATCACTTACACAAAAAAACATTAAGGAGTTTGCTATTAAACAAACCGCAATGCGTTGGGCTACACTGAGACTCAGCGGGGAAGTGTAACGCCAGCTATAGGGAGTCCCGACGACGTAATGGTGCAGAATTCGTTCAATAACACCATAATCCCCTCCAAGCTCCTCCCCCAACTCGGGGGACCAGGGACTGAGTGCCTCCTGTGTACATGGATCATGACTTGCTGAAGACCCCAGGTGATTCGATTTTGTGGAATATGCGTGGATGCCTGAGTGAGCGAGCCTCCAGGTGAAGGCTGGTCCACGTGAAGCTTCTAAAGGATGGGCCCTTCTGTATCTTTCAGAGTCTCTATGGTCAGCCTGTCATTTTCTTGTAGCTTTTGTACATTAAGTTTTCTCCCCATCGGTTAGGTTTGCTCTTTATTAAGGCTCAGTCCTTACGACAGCGACCCGGGTTTGATTCCTGCCCGTGGTCCTTTGCTGCATGTCCTCCCCTCTCTCTCCCATACCTTCCTGTCTAACTCACTGTATCTTCAAAATAAATCTTTAAGGTTTGCTCTTTACAAAATGGGGAAGATGAGCCGGTTCCTGATGGAACTCTTGGTCCAGAATGCACCACTGCACCTTTTGTTCAACCAACCTAAGCACACACATCTCAGTCCACTGACTCCAAATTCAAATCCTTCATGTTAGCGTTGAGGGTTTCTCCTCTACAACCACCTACATCACATCGCCTATCCATCCCTACCCTCTGAGGTCCACCGATGGACTGGCTTCTGGTGCTGATGCTGCCGCCGTGTGGAACTACTCCTCAGTCCAGACTCTTCTCATGAGTGGTAGGCCTGCCTCCATAGTGGAGCTACCTGGCTCAATACTATCTGCAGAATCTCTCCCTTCCTTTAGGAACACCTGTACACCCTCTTCTGAGAACATCTCATAAACTAGCTTGTTTCCTTCGTTGTATTTAGCTCTGTTCCTATAGCTACTCTGCACTGCTCCAGTAGTTCAACACATACGCTTTGGATAAAAGGTAAATAATGTATCTGTATGTGCTGAACAGACGGCTTTTGAATTCTCATCCCGGTTGACATGGAGGAGGATTGTGTCATCCTGGAGGTAACCTAGTCCACCACCAGCATCTTGCTGGGGCTGGGATATTATTGGACAAACCTCATAGAATCAAGTATAATATTCGGACCCATCCCACTGCTATAATGTACTAGGGATCATTCTAGCAGGGATAATCATTTTCATGAGTATTTATGATAATGAGACCCATGAACTACACAATAAGCATATGTGTTCATAAAAAAAGAAAGAAAGAGGTATATCATTAAGAACTCCAGTCTAACTGCTGTTAACCAATAATTAGGTGAGCTGCAGGATATTGCCTGCACTGTTTGATTTCAACATACACTTTGGTTGAGACCTCAAAATACATTTGTATCAATTAAGATGAAATACACTACCAAAAATACTTTCATACAATATTACTATATTACAATTGTGTAACACACCCTAACCATGTTTTTTTTTTATATCTACAGCATTTAATATCTTTGTCATTTTGAGAAACCGTCATATTGGACCTCCGATTATCACAAATCCCCACTAATTAGCATCATCTTCATCATCAGGAACAACATTTTTCATGGGTAAACTTTTCCATCCAGACATTTTAAAGGCAGTCTGGTCCGGCTGGGGGGTTGACTCCTGATGAGCAGACTGATGGGGGTGAAGCTAGGAGCCGGCTGAAGTGCAGATGCCAGTAAAATAGTCAGGACATGGGGGAGGGGCTTAATATTGGGAAGCAAAGGCCACAATCAGCACCCCCACTGTTTAATAAAAGGGTCAAAGCAGAGAGACAGACCGGAGCATATTGAAATATGTATTCTTTAAATCGTATGCATTAATCTATAAACATGTGCATTTTTAAAATGGGAACTGAAATTGTGAAACACATTGATGGGGAAAGTAGCAAAAGGCAAATAATGACATTAATATACGGCAGCCGGAGAGAAGACAAAAAAACAAAAAAATCAGTGCCTAGCAGACGTGCTGAACAACAGCGGGAGAAGAGGCCTTGACCTTCGACACCTGACCCCAGAAAGGGGAGGGCCGAGCCAGCAGGCTGTTTATGAGGAGTCTGGTGCATCAGTAAGGCACTTCCTGGCTGGGCTGCAGACTGTCAGAATGGGAATAGAGCTGCTTTATATGGCCAAATTATAGCACGTCTTTTGTAACAAACGTATAACATTTACATAATATAAACATAACAATGACATACAATAAATGTTTATATATTTTGGTAATATTGCTTATAGCCAAACATCCAGATTGCACAAATGAATGTTTCAATTATATGTGCGGCATTATTGAACCCCAAGGTTTACACCACAATGAAATTGAGTTGTCAGTTTAAGGTTTCAGTTTGTTATTTTGGTCATTCCCAGATGCATATGATTGTAGTCCCTTGTCTTTTTCCAGGTCTGCCCGTCTAGAGGAAACATCCAGCTACTCGGAGCTTTTTACATCAGACAGTAGACGGCAACTGTAGCCAAACATGGGGGAGTTTTTACGCACAATATATAATGCACAATAATTCTTTCTCAATTTATATCTCGAATTTAATGCTAATGGTAGAACTACACATTCGCCCAATACAACGTTTAGGCTGTAGGCCTATAAACAATATCCTAAATGTTATAAAGGTAAATAACGAATAAGAATTCACGAAAATAAATCCAGGTTAGCTTGTAGATTGCTGACATTACGGCGTCCTCTCGTTGGATTGGTTTTGGAACTCCGTTTGGCTGTATACTAATATTATATCATTCCAAATATGTATTATATCAAAGTGATCCAGTCAAATGGGAAGATAGGCAAATACCTCAATGCGCCATCTCTGTAGCCTACTCATATAAGGCAAATAAAGGCACTTCTCCGCATAAACCAGGTACCTTATAGTCGAGACGCATTGCTAACCAGCGAATACTAAACAGAATTTGTGCAGTAACAGCCCAAAAATAATAATGAAAATAAATCGACTTACATATATCCATGCCCTGTGGCTGGGTTCCGGTGCAATTGCAGGAGCAAATAACATTGGATTTAGTGTTTCTGGAGCCGCTCGCTGGCGTTCTGTTTTGCATGGGGCTGGGGAGTAACGGGACGCCGGGGAGCTTAGCTGCCAGGGAGGAACGGCATATACAGCAGCTTGCTGTCAGCGTCGGCCTCTACCCTTACTAAACATTCTCTCACGCCATTTTAGCTACATTCCAATGACCGCTTCATGCAGCGCTCCGTTATCAGTCCACAGGCCACATCTTGCGATATTATACGACGGTTCCTCCCATGCGCTCCACACCGATTCATTCAAAATGATTGCCGAATAGGACGTGCTGATAGATGTGTGTTGCCCTTCCACCCTTCCCCCAGCGCTTCCTCCCGTCTCGCCTGCAAACGGGGAGCGGCTGCAGCCACGCAGTGGAGGCGGGAGGGCGGGGCGGCTAGACGGGTCCACAGACGGTGAGTCGTGGCGTCGAATTACAACGGCGGCCAGCCATGACCGATTAAAAAGATATGCAGACTTATATATATATTTATGTCAAAAAAAAATATATATATATACGTCCCCGAAGACTAACTACATGGAATGCAATGGAGTTGCTAAATAGGTTAAATAATTGTGATAAGATGCTAGGTTTATATTTTATATTTTCTGTCCTTATACAATGTTGTAAATGCTTCCAATACTATCCATTAAGTATACTTTATATAAACGACATACTAAATTAAAGCGGTTGTCTATTTTTCATGCAGTTTTATAAGAATTTGACTACAATCTCGTTACATAAATTACGTAATCGTACATCCTAAAAGTGCCTGAGGTCCTGAGAGGAACAAGACCCTTTCCCTGATTTGGGAGCCGACCTTTTCATAATGAGCTGAAACGGGTGTTGGTAGCGAACTCAGGTTACGCGGGACAGTCATTCCATGACAGGATGTTACGTGGGACAGTCATTCCATGACAGGATGTTACGTGGGACAGTCATTCCATGACAGGATGTTACGTGGGACAGTCATTCCATGACAGGATGTTACGCGGGACAGTCATTCCATGACAGGATGTTACGCGGGACAGTCATTCCATGACAGGATGTTACGCGGGACAGTCATTCCATGACAGGATGTTACGCGGGACAGTCGTTCCATGACAGGATGTTACGCGGGACAGTCGTTCCATGACAGGATGTTACGCGGGACAGTCGTTCCATGACAGGATGTTACACGGGACAGTCGTTCCATGACAGGATGTTACGCGGGACAGTCGTTCCATGACAGGATGTTACGCGGGACAGTCATTCCATGACAGGACATCCATGGCATAGGCGCCGATTTATGTTTCAGCCGGTGGGCGCTCAGAACAGTTGATGGCCCCACCCTCACGATAAACCGTCGACAATAACCGTAGCCCACATGACTTGTTGCTATAGGCATACGGATTTTGAAGAGCAGTCAAACGCACGCATTTCAGCACCATAGGAAATGAACAGCGACACACGCACACGTACACGCACACGCACATATTTAAAGGGAATGGAGATCAAAAGTTGAACTAACCATACACACAATGAAACGTACGGAAAGTAACTAATAATCAATGCTGCCCAAATGATTTCATAAAAATGCTCACATGAACATCAATCATATTGGCAAAGTGCACAATCCAACCCATGCGGCAGCACCGAGGCTGGGAGACACCGCTGCTATAGCCTCCAGCCATGCAGAACAGAGAACAGAGGGCCTGAAGGCTACAAGGGGCCATTAACCAGCCTAACAAGTTTAGAATATCACAAAGAAAGCATACGTGCACTCATTTAGGCATGAGTTTCAACAAGAAAAAGCTGTAACATTTCTGCAGGTGCAAAAGCAGACAGTTCGCTTTACCTCCTGTGTCACCTTGTGTCGTTTAAACGTAGGTCCTCGAGAAATGACATTAGCGCACTTAAGTTGGAAGCAATGGGTTGTAAAGAGGCTGTTTTCACGGTCCAGCTCATGGCCTCATTGAGGTCACAGAGGCCTCAACGACGGTGATTCTTTGCCTTGAAACTCTTGGACCAGGCGAGTCGCTTTGGTGACTTTCTGATCAGTGTTATATCGCGAAGGAGTGCCATGAGGTCGCAACATGCGGGAATGCTGTGGATGACCTGATGCTCAGCCAAGTTGACATGTGTTGAGGTGGATGCCCGCTGCTCTAGGATCCTGGCCCTGCCTGTTCTTATGCCAGGAACCTTTGAAGAGCCCTCTACATTTACCGATTGGCAGAGAGTGAATCTCACGGAACGTCTTTTAACAGCTGAAAAAGTGCGTCTGCTATTGTTTTCTGACGTCTCATAAAATCTCTCAAGTTCCTCTGGCTTCAGATTTTCAGTCAGAAAACGGAAGCTTTTCAGTAACAAAAACCTGCTTTTTGACCGTAATGGCTCCTCCATAATCACAGAGAAAACCTCGGCAGACTTTATAAATGAGCACATCATGGGCCATCGTTTCAGTCATCTTGTTTAGCTTATCATGACAAAGCCACTTGCTCTCCTTAGAGCCACATGACTGGAGCTCTGGAAACTCGCAGGTTTAGCAACTGGGTCCAATTGGACTCCTGGTCTGTTTCTCCTCGGCTGGCCAAGCCCTGACACAAGGATACTGGATAGAGGATGGAATACCCAACAAAGCTATTCACGCATCTGACCCCTGCTGTTGTATCCTGACAGAAACAGAAGCGGCAACATCAACACACGCGTTAGCAGCGGCAACAAAACTAACCGCAGCTCGATGCAGATTTGCTTTCCGTGGAATCTGAATCACCCTCGAGCTTAAGTATGGAGCTTAAGTTACTCTCAAGTAGTGTGAGTGTAGGCAGAATTTTTGTAACTGAAAAAAACATGTTTTTAGTTTTGTTTAAGATTTGTGAACTGTTGGTATTTCTAGTCGCAGTAAATCTGTGAATTGGTTGGCAAATCTGTGATTTCACATAAATTAATGTAAGAATAAATAGACAAACAACCGCAAACTTGCACTATACACTGTCAACAAATGATTTATCTCATCTGTTTTAATTAAGTTCTACATTTGTTCACTGCTTGTTCAGCTTTGTTTACCGTCTCAATCATTTGTAATTATTTGAATTGGTCATTACGTTCAGGTTTTTTCACCGTTCCTTATCCAGCTAGTGACAGCATGGCTGTTTTACTCACATCGTAACCCACTAGAGATTACGAGTATAGCTCCGTGCTCTTTGATACAGAAGGGCTTTAAAATGTGCTTGTCCAGCTTTATCTTCAATTAAGAAGGTGAGTAACTTAAAGTTTCATTATTCAACTAACTTCCACAATTCACAGGAGCACATGCAGTTCTATCAAAATACTGTCAGTTCTATATAGAGCTAAGGAACACAGATTTCTGATGAAGGCTATCAGTTTAAGTTTGCTATGTTATTTTTTATGTCTGGACAGTTTCGATAACAGACACAAATGGCATAAGCCGAGATGCTACATCTCATATACATTTTTATAATCAACATAAGATCGTATCTGTGCATTAACCCAAGCACTCTTGTGGAGCCTATAGTTGCTGAAATCAGGTCCAGGCTCTGAGACCATCGCCAAGCCAACAAAGGATGTCAGAAGGAGGAAGTAGGTAATTGAAAGTCAATATTGATGTTTCAGTCTGTTGTGGATAAACACATGATTGTGATTTCGATAAATGCTATACCATACAGTTGCTCATCAGAATTCAGTGATTGAAGCAACAATGCTAAAATTTCCATAAGGTATTAAATCGTCATCTGCTTCCTATTAAATATAAGCTCTTAATAATAATAATGAGACACCAATTAATATCACTCATTGGGTTAGGGTTAACCTGGACGTTCCGTTTTGCAGGACTTCTTTCTGACATCTCTGTGCTCTTGGGTGAAGTGGAACACAATAACTTTGACCATGCCTAACGTCTGCACTGGGCATGTCTGCTGGTTGACTCCTGCTTTGGACCCTACAAGCTGTGTTCTATCTTCCCAACAGCCGCCGGCGATGCCATCATCACTGGTTTTGCTACAAAAAACCAGTGAACATTCTAAAAATGATTGTTCACTAAAGTTGGGAACTTAAAGAAATGTGACTGATGTCCACATGCATTGCAAGCAAAAAAAGATAATAATAATATTGTAGTGTAAATATAGATGGAAAGATAGATGGATTAAAACTAGTACAGCATTGCACACAAAGTAGAGCCTCACTCAGCTTGTACAGACAGGAGCTTAGTTTGTGACCCCATTGACTTAGTTTGGACTAACTAGGAGAAACAGCATGGATTGTGCTGACAAAGGACTCTCTCCATTGGTCAATAACAGGGCTAGGGTTCCAAATCAGGACCATTTTAAACAACTCGTATTTGTGTACTTGTTTTCTTTTCCTTTTCTAAGCCTCTGCAGAGACGTGAAGAGCGTGATGAAGTGTTGGAGGGGTGGGAGGGGCCAGCGATCTCAGTGGCGTCGCGCAGCGGGGTCTCCCACCACCCCCGTGCTCCCAGGGTCTCCGGGCCCTCCTCCAGTACCAGGACTGTGATGCCCTCCTAATGTCCATCAGCATCAACAAACAGGATGTTGACTCAGTCACAGACAGATCCACGGACAAGAGTGATTTAAAGTCTTTCAGCGTTTATTACATTTTAAGTATATACTGTTCATGTGTTTACTGTTTCTTAAAGAATAACTAAGCACATGGGTATTTTGTTGCTCTACTGGTTGATATTTTTACCATATTGCCCACACTGTCTATACCATTTGGTGATGTCAGAGTACTTCTTTGGAGGAACTATCAAAGACTGTCTGGACTGCAGTCGTGTTTTACATGTTTGAGATGTTACTAAATAAAGCAGTTCTAATACCATTATGTTTGCTGTTGTACGTTGTTTTCGTCCACCGTATTTATCTCTGAGGCTTCCTGCGGATCAGACAGAAGCTTTAACCCTGCTGCCTACAGAATGCTTTTACAACCTGAACAACTGAACAGGAGGTTCAACGTTTTATACATTGATGCATTTGTATCTTCTCTCTGGGGGCAGGACACCACAGGTCAAAAGGAATATTCTGCTCATTTGTTTGTTCACAACAGGGAAAGTCAAGATATTGTATACATGTAAACAGCTTAACCAGAATAACCATAATATCAATACCAGTACCCAGTACGGGTTATTGTTATATTTATGTCCTCTTCGTTACTTATTGTTATCTGTGCATGTGAATATACTACATTATATGCTTGACATTTGGGAAATCTGGGACCAAATGGAAACATGAGTGTGACAGAACATTTTCTCTTTCCATGCATTGTGTAGAAAACAGTTGATATGATCTGCTGGTATTCCAGCATCTGCAGTACAGATGGGGCATGTCGATCTTGATAAGGGGTCCACTAGACCGAAGCGCCGTCATCTCTTTGTCAGGGAGCGGTGACTCAAGCGGGACCAGAACTCACTGCAGCCTCCCATCCAACATCTGGGTCTGGTACAAGAGGGTTTGGTTAGTTTACAAGGTTTTGTTAAAGGCACTGTTATAGTTAAAGGTAGAGCATCATAAACATTTCCAGGCAACAAAAACGTCTAGTGTAGTCTCTACATCACCTCAAGGCAATACCCTTACTCATTTGGATTTATGATTTCCCATCTGCCAAAGATGATCAGGAGTGTGGTTGTGCTCTCTGCAGAGGATGATCAATCCAGCCAGCTTCAAATGTTTTGAGGGATGGTCGGAGACATGGTAGAACGATGTAGTGAACACAGAGGAGGTGCAATGTGAGGTGTCAAGGAGACCATCTTCATCAAGTATGTGGAGCACATAATAGATGCAAGTAACAGCTGTCCGACGTCACAGCAGAATGCCCGTTATATATCTAGTTAACGCCACACTGGTAGTGTTACGCCCGGAAATCCTCCATTATATTGTTTTAACTGCCTTTCTACTCTATGTCGTCAGCTGGATTGCAGTCCTTATATACGATAAGGACTGCACGATGTTGCATGTTGGCCATAAATCCTCACAGTAGGCTACAAAACTGTGACTTTAGAATACATGATTGAATGTTTAAACAGGCCAGGGTATTTTGTTCAGTGACCTGCTAATGTAGTACTGTCCATCTCACTAAGGTTATGTGACGCGCACGGGGGGATCTGGTGGACATATATTTCAAATATCTGCAAAATATCAACTAAATATCTAAATTGTATAATTCAACGTCCCGTTCATTGTTTAGCCACATTACGCTGACATCACCAATCTAGTTATTTCTATGAACCATCACGGGGAAGAATGCTCTAGCAAGCTAAACTATATTCACATTAGTGAAAATATACCGTCCAGTTTGTTTAATACTGTCTCGATAGCGGAATCGACAGACCGTTCTACATCAGCGGCAGCCATCTTTGTTGTTGTTGAAAATGCCTCTACGGCGCTCCTCTGCAACGTCATCGTATTTATCCCGCCTCATGTTAGATAAACAGTTGTGATTGGTCGGTCTATCTCGTACCGGGCAGAAATCTTTTTGTAAGGGAGGGGAGCCAGACCTTATCTGCAGAGACAATGAAACGCTTCATCAGATTCGTCTGGTTCCCAAGCTAATAGTTTTGGGTTGTACTCGTAGATTTGATTCGTACATGTAAACTTGTTCTGTGTCAACGTTTTTCACCCACAAACAGATAGTTGTGTAACTGCAAACCTGATGTGTAATCGAAAACCTTTTTTGTAACTGTAAACTTGTGTAACTGAAAATTAAATCTATTGGTTCAAATATTGTTTACACATTCACTGGATCCGGCAGATGCTTCATGAACCACCTCCAGTGTGCATGTCCGTTTACCTTGTATGAGTAAACCACGTGTTGAACCTTTACTACTCTCCAAGTCATACCTAGCCCCGAAACCACGAAACCAGAGGCTTTACGCTTCACCATGGCCCAATCCCCTTTTCTGATTTTTACCCCTACCCATCTTTTTTGAGTGCCCCTCGCTTTTCAACTCTCCCCTCAGAACAGAATTGGAAGGGGTAGTGGTTGGAATCTTCCTCTATTAAATGGGACAACCCTTCAGGACCCTGATACGTCGTATGTAGTACTCAATGGCATTCACGTAAACAGACACCACGAGTTTGTTGCCAGGCGTTTCCAATCTCACAATGCAGTCTCCCGCCGTGGTGATTTCTCTTGCGTGGGATATCGGCATCCTTTTTGTGGTTGTCAGCAGAAAATCAGCAAATTGCCTCCCTACTGTGGCAATAGGGCTATCACAATGTGCTCTGTGATGGAGATAGCATGAGCGCTAACAACTGCAGCAACTTAGCTGCTGGACTTGGCATCATATGCCATCAGAGGGGGAAATGCAATCAGCATACTAGCGATTTGTTGTTATGCTTGTTATAAAGAAAAGGTCTATAATAACATTGAAACGACTAAGATAATACAATGGTTATAATTTTTTTTATCTACATTTTTTAAAATAAAAAAATACATTAGTGGTTTTCTTTTGTTGCTTGTGAAGCATTAGCCACCATCTTGCCAATGATTCGCAAGGCATTCTGGGAGATTTCTCATAACACTTGGTTTTGAGTGTGCCTACCTCTGTTTGGAGAGCCATAGCCCTACCACTTACCCCTCTATCCCAACAGGGATCAGGACACCCTTACACCTCAGCACTAAGTGGTAGAGGCAAGGGGTGCATTGGGATTGGGCCAATATAAACACTGCATGCAGCTTGCACTTGGCGATAGCTGTGTGGAATGTGAAATGCCAAGTTCTTGGCCTGTGATCTGTCTGCTGTGAATAGCCTCATGGAAGTGATTTTTGACTATTTTCCATTATATAAACAAACTAACCTTGTTGAAGCAAGATATTTGGCGTTCTATTAAGCAGGGACGGAATCCATATTCTGTTAGCCGACGCTGCTGGTGTGAGACTTATGTTATAGCCAAGCAATGTTAGATAGTAATAGTAAGTAATTCATAGTAGTAATTAGAAAGTAATTAAGTCACTCAAAGTTAACAGAACATTTCTTTATTTTGATGTTACATTTTAAACAGGCTGGCCTAAAGGGATCTTGCATTATAACAAATTAAAACCGTATAGCCTTTCAAACATTAGAGATAGTCCTATGCAAAATTAAATATGAAGAAAATTAATTATAATAATACAGAATATACTGCATAATCAAACTAAATGTGCTTAGGCCTGTTATAAATAAAATCACCCTAATTAAAACATATGGCCTATAAAGCTTTAGAGATAGGCCTATTTGTTCCTGCCATGGGCTAAACATAACAAAATGGTCATAGGCTTGTAAAAACTGACATAACAACTTATGATACAACTCACTTGACTTCTTTTTTTTATTTTTCTTGAAGTGCGCTTTGAAGAAGTAGAGTTCTTCAAAGGTCTCTGCAGCTTCTTCCTGAGCCTGGGAACCAGACGAATCTGCCAGCTCATGATTTATTTGCTGTGGCATATGCGTCTGGCCCCGCCCTGTTCAGAACGACTTCCAGCAGACGTGGACGGCGTCGGGCCAATCACACCTGTTTATCTAATAGGGGGCGGGTTTGATAAGATGACCACAGAGCAGTGCCCTCTGGGAGCGCTGTTGAGGCATTTTCATAAACATTTCATAAATCAAGAAGGCCGCCGCTGATGTGTCACACGTTTCGTTGCTCTGATTCGTTGTAGGTCCATCCAATTGCATCAAGAGGTGTTCTTGTCTGCGCCTGTTGATAACGCCCCCTAGAAATCGAAAACAAACCTCCAGGTTCACAAGGTTCCAGACTAATACACATTTGTGAATTGGTCTGCCGAATTCTGATCTCTGTTGTGAATTACCAGCGGAGTAGTGTCCCACTGACAAAGGGACTCCAGTCCTATCTTCCCTGGTTTCAGAGGCGAGATGTTATATAAAGTCGAGCTGACCATCAATGATGTTGAGTCCGGGGTTGATGTTGGTATCTTGGTCACTGTGGAGTAGAATGTATCGTTCAAACATATCTGCAAGACCAGCGGGCGCAGCAATCCAGGACCCGACAGCTCTGTACCAAGATCTCGTCTAATGCATTCTTGCAGCTTGGCATTGTTGACCTTGGGTCAACAATGCCATTGGGTGTCAGAAATATATGACCTGTTAAGCCCTTTGAGACTGTACCTGTGATTAAGGGCTATACAAATAAAATAGATTGAATTGAATTGACCGTGGCCTGTGGAGGGCCCTGGCTCTCTTCTGCGCCTGCCTTACGGTGACGCTAAAGCACATCCCTGACAGCCAGGTGCATGCATAACATAGCTGTTAGGTAACTCCAACCTCCCAAACGTTACCATCACTGTACTCCCTGACAGCCAGGTGCATGCATAACATAGCTGTTAGGTAACACCAACCTCCCAAACGTTACCATCACTGTACTCCATCTGCAGTGCTGCAGACAATGTGGTCCTTCATGTTCATGTTTGATTCTCAGTAGCTGAGAGATAACCAAGTCTTTCACTCGGCTGGCATGGTTCCTTGATCCTGATCATACCGAGGTTTCAGTATGTCTCCAAACCAGGCAGATTCCAGCTCATGAATCTTTTATTCTGAGTGTGTTTACTATTTAAGTGTTATCATACATAGTAAGAGAAAAGTGTGCACCACACTTACTTGTCTTGTAACTTCTCCACCAGCTTGTGTTTCACTCCATTAGGGAAAGGGGTAATATTTCATGTGGATTCTTCAGGAGATTAGGATGGTCTTTCTTCATTGCTGCTGTGAGAAAGGCGCATCTCTCCATACGGTCGAATGTAAATCCATCATATGCTTCCATCTCGGCCAGTATTTTGCCCAGGGAAGTGTTTTGGAGGAAGTATGAACCAGTGTTCTTGCTCACTTTGGTGGGCTTTCACTTGGAATTTTGTCCTGCTGAGATTCCAAATGAAGCAGCAAACCGCTGGTTGAACCAACGGTTTATCTGATCACTCCTTCACAGAGCTCACACGTTGCATCTTCATTGAGCATGTGCAGTCTTTTGAAGTATTTCCACGCAAAGCTTGGGGCAGACGTCGTGTTGTGTTGGCCCTAATTAAGATGGTAGAGCCTACAACAGATGAATTTGATGGGCCCAAAGGATGTGTACTAACGGTTCTAATCGGTCATGGTGATATCCCAAGAGGTCAGAAGTGTATGTGCTTTGAATAAATGAGCATTGTGTATATTAATTACAATAAGCTTTCAATGTATTCCACCCGCGCACGCACACAGCTGTCGCATTTGCTTTGAGAAAGTAAACTCACGCCTATATATTTTCTAAATATAGGCATATTCCAATAAGTTTTAAATGTTTGAAAAAACATATTTTTCTTTTTCCCATTATTATTTTTCCCGGGAAACAGCAGATGGTTTGGATGGGTATTCCCAGGAATCCCGTTTCCTGTGACTAACCCTATCACAGACTTATTTACATGTCGTTTGGTCTGGTCTGGTCATAAATATATGTAGTTTCCTTGAAACGTTATACATATATCGTTTTGAGAGGCAGCTGGCTATTGGTCTAGTAGGTCATTTTGCAGGTTTACCAGGTTGGCATTACAGAGCTGTGAAAAATAAAGGGAATATCTAATTATAGAACGTGACAAATGACATCCCTTTATGACAGGCCATCATCGCTGGTGCATCTCTGGGCAAAAGTCCCTAAAGACGGGGCATCATCACTGGGGCATTGTCACCTAACCCCAGACCCACCAAAGGGTACGCAAAAACACCCTGAATTATTAAGGAAGACACCTAGAGATGGAGAGCAGAGGGCGACCCTCCTTCTAGGGATGGGAGTGGCCATGTCTCAGGAGTGGCCATGTCTCAGGAGTGGCCATGTCTCAGGAGTGGCCATGTCTCAGGAGTGGCCATGTCTCAGGAGTGGCCATGTCTCTTTGTGGAATCCCTTTATGACAGGCCGGCATCGCTGGGCTGATGTCCCATCACCGCTGGTGCATCCCTTTGCAGATGTCCCTTTATGACAGGACATCACCGCTGGTGCATCGCTGGGTGAGTGTCCCTTTAGGGCAGGACATCACCACTGGTGCATCGCTGGGTGAGTGTCCCTTTATGGCAGGACATCGCTGGTGCATCGCTGGGTGGATGTTCCTTTATGGCAGGACATCGCTGGTGCATCGCTGGGTGAGTGTCCCTTTATGGCAGGACATCACTGGTGCATCGCTGGGTGAGTGTCCCTTTATGGCAGGACATCGCTGATGCATCGCTGGGTGGATGTTCCTTTATGGCAGGACATCACTGGTGCATCGCTG
>OOFG01000359.1:0-20581 GCA_900323295.1 Molva molva | reverse complement strand
GGAGGAAAGCGTTTAGTCTAGACATGTCTAGGCTTTGAAAGTGCACAGCATAGAAAATTTTCCTTTTAAATCACCATTCAAGACACTTCCATTTGTGGTCACAGTTCAGCAAATGGTTATTCATAACATAATCTACTAATACTACTAATAATCCAGTCTCTTAAACCCTGTTAAGTTAAAATGGTAGTTGCACAAACTTTCTTGGATAATATCATCAGGTTTGTAAAGGACACACGCAAGCTTATCCCCATACATTCACTACTCTTTACATTGTTACCAAATTAACCTGAACATCTAAATGAATAATCACGACATGTGAACAGATTTAAAAGGTGTATGCTGAAATGTATGTGTCATAACTGTAAGCATGACCTTAATTAAATTGAGCTGTGACTGGACTAGAATACAGTGACTTAATGCAAAACATTATGAATGCGCTTGTCTGCTTAGTTATCATATCCACCTCACATTTACATTTTATTCCTTTAGAAGACTCGTTTGGCCAAAGCGACTTACCTGCAAGGCTGAAAACCATCAAACAATCAATATTGGAACAACAATTTATTTAAGTGCTGCTGAATCAGATTTACAAATTCAACCGGGTGTAGGAGAGACGTGGGTAGAATCAAAGTATGGGCTTGTTTTTTTGTGGATGGATTTTGTTTAATTACTTTTTATCTTGTGTGAGTCATACATATCAACTAAAATTGTCAACAAATACTCAAAAGTGCCAAAGGAAAATCCACAAACTCAATGTTTTCAAAAATTCTTATAGTAAATATCAGATCCAATATCATTGTACGTCTGTTTACATACAAAGTGTATTTGTTGTTTCCATAAACATTACTAATGGTTGTTTCCTTTTCTTTCATTGTGCAAATATGGAACGCTAACGGCTATATGTGTCACATTATCAATGAGTTGTGGTCAAGAATATAATGGTATTTCATTAAATTAAAGTTGCACAGCTCTAAAATTGGATCTGTCAGTTTGTTTGCTGTAAATACAAATTTCCTTGAGGTCAATTGTGCATGTACTACCAGATAAAGAGTATTGCATTTGGAAAACTGCATTTTTCATTACAATAGGGATGCAATGATGTAAACAAAAACACACATTTTAACTGTTTTCAAGCATATTTTAGGGTGTCAAAATAAATACGAATTTCAATGAGTACTAATACAGAGATCAGCTAGTAATTTATATGATCGAACATGAGGAACACAAGAGAGTATCCTGAAAAACAACTGTGATTTTAGAACAATTTTGTAATAAACCATTGCAATATTCAGACTTTGGATCAGAGGACTAAAGCAGCAAAGTATGTTTATTGTTAGAATATCACACTCTTGAAGTGTGTAACGAAGTAACGCACTTTTGGATCCACCACATATACGGAACGTATTGTTGTAGCTTTCTGTTAAACATATATATATGCCAATATAGTGTAGAAAGGAGTCAGTTGAGGTGGTTTGGGCATCTGGTAAGGATGCCCAATGGGCGCCTCCCTAGGGAGGTGTTTCTGGCACGTCCAGTGGGGAGGAGGCCTCGGGGAAGACCCAGGACTAGGTGGAGAGATTATATCTCCTCACTGGCCTGGGAACGCCTCGGGATCCCCCCGTCAGAGCTGGTCAATGTGGCCCGGGAAAGGGAAGTCTGGGGTCCCCTGCTAGAGCTGCTGCCCCCGCGACCCGACCCCGGATAAGCGGCCGACGATGAGATGAGATGAGGTGTATACAAAAATGTGATCCCTGCATTCAAAAAAACACATTTTCAATCATAAATAAACTCAAATAAATAAATTTGAACAGATAATACAATCAACTGAAATAATTACTAACTCAAATAAATAACATATTTTAACCAAAAAAAGAAACTGGCACTCTGTCCAGTCAGTCTCAAATGCCGTTCCAAGCATCTTGCCCACTGCAACTACTGCACACATTAAAATAATGTACAACTGTAATGAAAAAAGCTTTTTTCAATAGATTTGCTGTACAGTTCAAGAAAAGCAAAATTGTTTTAAGCTGCGGATGATTTTGTGTCTGTTTTAACTTGCCGTGCCCGAAAACACACGCCACGCACGGTGTCTCACTACGTCTCAAGTTTATGCCGTTTTGTATCAGCTGCCACGTGGCCGTGCTCCTATCAAAACATAAAGCATATTTCAAGGAATACTCTTTTTGCTCGTTTGTTGGAAATTACGATATTTTGTACTTAATGTACAATTGGTTCACGGTGGAGTACTTGGACCATGATTCGAGGAGTTTGGAGACTTTTCATCATGATTTTTGTGAACTTTTGAGTTAATCGAATACTTTAGATCCGTAGCGTTTTAGTAGCAGTAGTAGAATAGATTTTCGACCAACTTTGGGGTGGGAGGAGAATACGTAGGCCCACATTTTAATTAATTTTAGATTGGGCTATGTTGCACCCCAACAGTTAAGATGCATTATTGTCCTTTCTGGCGATACTTTATCCGGAATAATGCGTTTTCCTCGCATGCTCTTGGAAAGTGCTGGTGCTGCGGTGCAATTTCACTGAAACTCTGCACAATGAACAAACCACCTTTTTGGTTTAATGATCATTTGAAGTATCCCCATACGTTCAAAGTCTTAATTGGAACTTGAGTGTTTCGTATTTCCAATGAGAGCAGTCATACAGCAGCGCTTTAACTTCCAGCACTGCTCAAAACCTTTATCCATTGCCTGTTATATTAAACACACAACAAGAACCATTTTCGGAAATTTAATAGGAAGAAACAACGTCATCAACAAAATGTCAGTGTCCCCACAACCCTATTTTGTGATATTACATGGTGGCACTGTAACAGAGCATGGTGCCATTATTATATTCTTTAGGGATAACCATGATTAGTTTTCAGATCATCTGGTGGTATTAAGTCTGCAAATTATGTTGTTTCTAATGTGCTATTTAAGGAGAATATCTGCCCTTTATCAGTGGAATTTCTACTTATACCGATATATAAATCTGGAACCCAAATATCGGCCAATATTGTCAGTCAAACAATAAATTGGTTTGGCTTTAATATCTATATATATATATGTATCTATCTATATATATATATGTAAATGTATATATATGTATATATATGTGAGTGTATTTTTATTTTTCTACATTAAATTGAATCTTGTTTTATGGATTTGTATTTATTGAGATTCCAACTTCTTAAAGCGCTGACATCTTAGTTTAGCAAATTGGAAATGATAATCTGCCCCTGAGATTGTTGAATCTATTACATAGACTATGAAACTGACTCCCTAAATGGTGTGTATATATTGCAGCTATGAGGAATCCAGAAACATAGTTGTGGTAAAAGTTCGATTTTTCTGTCCACGCTTATTTCCTTTAGTTGTGTCATTCTTCCTATGATAGCATTGCACTGCTTGAATGTGGTTTATTTATTTTACTCAAGGGAAACATTTCAAATGATATGTAGTTATGTAGTGGTCAAGTGTAGCTATATAACGAAACCGTCTGATTTGTATATATCCGCAGTCCTAGGTCTTCCGGTGTCCTTTTCTAAAAGACGAATACAGACTGTCGCCACCTGCTGGTAGGGAGAGTTATTTCCTCTGAACGCGCAGAACATACGTGCTAGTTGGCCATTGGCTGTAGTCTTTGCGGTGTGTTCAAGTGCAACTGTTTGGCCAAGACACAGGCGACGCGAGGCTTCGCAATAGTCGGCCTTCATGGGGGCTAGTTCTTTGACGTTGGTTCTGTGTTCAGGGTCTTAAGAGGACGTTGCAACCTCTTAGTCGCAGTTCCCTCCATGGAGTGCCCTATTCATGAACATATAAATCTTCTATAAATCTGATTGTATTTAATGGAGATCAACTCACCAGTATTGCACCTCTACGGACAGCTTGGGTCATCCTCTTTGTAATGTGAACCTCCTCTTAGTCTCATGCAGCTAAGATGAACTAGTAACCACTTTCATGGTGATGCAAATTTATGCAAATTCAATTCACCACAAAATAGAGCATGAATGTGTGCCGTTTCGTTTCTAAATTATATAAACACACAAAAGATGTTTGTTTCTGTACTATATATTTATGTATTGTTTATGGTCAAGCCTTAAAGCTGCAAATAGCAATGTCTTTGTATTATAGCAGAAGCTAGCCCAGAATCCTAACACCAAACAAATACGTGCAGATTAATGAATCTGTGTGTGTGCGTGTGGGTGGGTAGGTGTGGATGTGTGTCTATGGTGTCTGCCAACAAAACATTTGTGTGTTCCATGCTGTCAGTGTCATGATAGTGAGCAGAGGCCTGTATGTTTGTTTGTTTTGGCCTGAGCTTTAATTGAGAGGCACTTAAGCTTAAAATGCATAACAAAGATAAGAAGCTACTGTTTTCTAGCCGGGTACATCACAACTCTAAACATGCCCAGGCGACTGTAGCCTGTAAGCAACTCAACCAGGCATCTGCAACATCACCGCGACCTAGTGATGGAGCCATGAGATGTTGTGGACCACTAATTGGTGCATTGACGTGTGGGGCTGTGTGCACAACCTCTCAGTTGCAGCCTACAGCTAGCCTAGCTTAGCTTTGATTCTAAGAAACATTGAAATCTCATAATTGCTCTTCTTTTGAAAAGTTTGTTACAGTACAGTGTTGCGTATATTGGCTGTATAGTTGGTTGAGAAATCCCCGAAAATTGTTTGCGACATTGTTGCATGCCGTGTGCTACAGGGATTCAGGCATACACCCAAGTTACAACACACACACACACAACACATGTGTGTGTGTGCAGGGACACACACACAAACTTCCACACCTTTGGTGACAGTGTTGTCACCAAAAGGCCTCCTATGGCTGTTTCTGTTTCCGCTCCTTTTTATTAGCCCGTCACTGATGCCAGCATTAGCAGACAGCAGCTCTGACACCTGAGGACCCAGGAACGATGAAACATTCCCGACTGTGACCCATCTTTCATGTCATCTCAGTCACAGCAGAGTGTCTGACGCACCACAGTGGTGTCGTCAACCTGCTGTTTACAATGCCATCAACATTACATCTAGCGATTTATTCCGTATCGCCTCTGACATGTTTACAAGGGGAACTTTGTTTTTCACCACAAGCCACCAAACTCTACAAAGATTTTGACATTGTAAATCAGACAGATGGGTTGAACAGGGATTAGATGGCAGGAGTTTGCTGTTTCAGATTGTCAAAACCAAGTTTCTCTCTCTTTTTTTTTCTCTCTCTCACTATACAACGTATCAAAGAGAACAATATCTGTACAGACTATCAATAACTAGTCTCTTGAGACCATCCTGATCTTGAAAGTTCACATTGTGTTCCTCATGACGATCGATCTGGCCTCAAGCACGTTGACGCACCTCTTGACTCATGGCGAACAAGGAGCGCCACAGTCTGGAGAAGTTAAAATACAATGGTGGTGCCTGAGGAAAGTGTAGCAATCTATGAAGCAATCACATCAGTTTTATCAAAAAATAGGCTGCATAATTATGTTAAAAGATTAAATTTGCACGGAAGGCTTTTCTCACAGAATCTTGCAGAATCTTCCTTTACTTCCAACCAGATTCTAGTTTACGCTCTTGCTCTCTTCGCTCTTGTTCTCTTCGGCAAGAGCGAAGAGAACAAGAGTGTCATTTTTTATCTGATTGGCTGGAGTTTTTCAATGGCTGCCCAGCCATGGCCAGATTGATATTTATTGCATAACGCATGGTCTCACAATCAATAACCCCACCTTTCCTAAATGTAATTTTGCCAGTTTACAAAAGTCCTCACACTCTGTCGCTGTGTAACCATCCTTTGCGTACTGGATCAACAGTTATCTGTGTACTGTATTAGCACAGTTAAATGTAGTTTTGTAGTGGTGTAATCTGAGTAGTTTATTAGCAGTGATCAATGGCGTACTCTGTGTACTTTATAAACAGTGATCAATGGTGTAATCTGTGTGGTTTATTAGCAGAAATGATGGTGAAATCTATTAGCAGTAATCTGTGTCGTGGTGTGATATGTGTTTATTAGCTTTGATCAGTATATTGTGAAAAATCGTATGGATGTCAACAGAAAATGTACATGAGGATAACTCTTGGTTCTAAGCGAGTGGCCAAAGTTTATTTCTAGATCTTTCCTGTATTTTTTAACCATTTCCTTGTTAGTCAAACGATATAAAAACTACTCATACTGTGCCTGGTTTTAAACATGCATTTCAGTAATTTGAAATAGTATTTGTAAAGTACATTCTAGGGATTCAACATCTTTCATACTCTTAAATGCTGCTTTTCCATTTGTCCAGCAGGGATGCGTAAAAATGCAGAAAGTGAGCAAATTTCATAATGTTCAAATAATCAGCGTGTCTTTTATCAGTGTCAATAAAGGTTGTTATTATTATGCAGATATTTGAACCTACGGAGCCCAGAGGGTGACATGAACATGATTTTTTAAATTGTATTCCACACACGTTTTAGTAAATCATGTGTTGATAGGATTATTTATTTTGTGTTTGCTCATGAAGTTACACATCTCTCCCACACATTTGGGGTAAAAAAGTGTTTTAACACAAGCTGGTGCAGATTATAGATGGAGATAAATGTATCTATAATCTATCTATCTATACTCTGTTTATAATTTATATATCTGTCTATACTCATTCTATAATATATATCTATTTATAATCTTTGTATCTATCTGTAATTGATCAAACTATCTATAATCTAGCTATCTATCTCTCTATCTATCTACAGTTCTACCCTATTCTACATGTCTAACACAAGTGGTTTGCCTGCAAATCGCACACGCAAACTCACTTTCACTAAAAGGCACCCACAAATGTACTAATTACACTATATTATAAAACATGCACACGAATAAAAAAAATAACCCATTCATGTCACCTCCAGGGCTCCGTAGAAACCTCATCCTGCTCCAATTGAACAATGTGAAATGTTTGTAGTGTTGATAAATTACTTCTTGGTTCTATTAGTCGTGAGTCTGGGCCAGTGACTGACTGAGTGGCAAAACAGGTCTAGGCATCATTCCAGACCCTCTCAGACGTTGTCTTTCTGACAAAAAGAAAATTAGTCAAATTTAGTGTCGTGCTCAAAGCCATTTGCTCCCAACTCATTTATCAACTTTCTGCAGGGGCTTTATGTAATTTACATTACTATATCGTTTTGTGAAAAGGAATGACATGCTGAAATGGTACAGACAATCTGTGTTGCATTGTTTGCAGTGAAAGAGAGTTGGACCACATTGAAAAGCACCAACATTTGGCTCTGGGTATCACGAATGATGGCGCTCTAAACCTGAAATAAAGTGTGCCGGCCACTAGGGATGGAAGAAACACCAGAGAATTATGATAAAATACACAATCTCAGCGAGTACTCGAGTTTTAGTTTTTTGGTCACTTTTTTTTTGGGGGGGAGCTAGCAGGATACACTTCTTAACAGGGTATAAATATTGCCCGACAGTTTTGCCTAGGAGCTCTGTTTCCTGGGCAGGTACACACCACTTGACAGACTGGGTCTCATACCGGTGATCGCCTCTTTAGTTCACTGCGTCACATCGCTCATTCAGAGTGTGAATGTCTTATATCTTTCGAACTTAAATTAAACAAAGTTCAAACTGCAAAAGCTATTATTGGGTTGTGTTCTTTTTTGAATACACCACCACAACAGTGATACCACAGCAGCATAGATATATGTTGGGACGCGCCTGGTGGGCGGTCATTAGTGTAAAAACTTGTCAAACGCGTGGGGAGCTCCAGGTAACCGTGCCATCTACTCAACGTTGGCGAACAAATGAATTGAAATACATATCAACATAATATATCATGTTTTTGAAAGATTTTCGATTACAATCATTTTGTAATTGTTTATGATGAATTGACGAGTACTCATTTACTCGAGTACTTGTTAAGGAGATCACATCATCATCACTTCATTCAGGCCAAATTAAATGATTGGATGGGCTTATTACAGACCTGCGACAGCCACAGATACCAGATTTGTTTTTCTGTCAAAGCGTTTGATTTATTGATTGTTGTGGGGATGAAAAGAGAATTTCAACAAATATTGTTGAAAAAAAAAAAGTGCTTCGAAAATATATTGCCTACCCTAGCTTTAAGAAAACTTACTTTCTGGCAAGCATCGCTTGTATAATATTTTTGACTTCAATTCAAGTATTTCTCCTGTCACAGTTCAAGGTGAAAATTAATATTTTGACAGAAAAACAGAGACAAGGAAAGACATCTTAGTTTGCAGGAGGAGGAGTCATCTTTGCTAGATCTCTTCTTTTGAATGAGGGTTAAAGGTCCATTATCCTGTTTAATCTTGCTCTGTACTATTTAGAGTTCCCTACATAGGGCTAAAACATCACTGTATTTTCTTAAAGCAAAAATGTGTTATTCAGTTTTTATCATTGCCAACATCCCAGTTAAAACAAAATGTCTTTGCGTCCATCTAGCAACATTTATTCCATTATTGCCCAAAAGCAGAAGTCACAGAGAAACCCTGTTGCTTTGCTCCACAGTATCCATCCGTATGATTCATTTTATGATTGTAATTTTTGCTGAAGCGTCTGTGTTAAGCGACGGCATGGCACATTTGTGTGTAAGGAAGATCTTGCACCTGGGCAGGAGTTTGTTTACCTCCTCTGCCTCGCTGGCACTTAACACAGATGTTTTAGGAAAACGTATAATGGACAAATCCATAATGAGGATGGATTCTGTGGACCATAACCTGACAGCTCTGTGACTTGCTTTTTTATGCTTTTGGACAACAATGGAAGTGTACTTAGTGACAGTCCATCTGTTGTTTGCTGGATAGAAAACATATCACTCGGACAGCTTTGCGTTTTGAGACATAAAACCGATTAAAGCTGAATCTGCCTTCATTCATATTTCCCTGGGTTTATGTGATTTAATACAGCATATGGATATGGTGCATATTGCATTTGAAATGCAAAAAAAAATAAAGAATCCTTTTTCTTTCTTATTTTGTTAATTTTATATTGTCACCGGTGATGCAGTGTTCCTGGTAGGACAGGACAGTAGGAGTAGGAGTATATCTAACAAGAATGACCCCCTTGTTGCGTCATTAAATCTTACAAATATGTGTGTGTGCGTGCATTAGCATGTCCTCTGTTATTTGAATGCGTGTTTTTATGAACAGTGTAGTGTGAGATGGATTTCTTCTTCCTTTTGGCATGGTGTTTTTCTACCTCTCTGCCTACATTAACATTAGTCAAATAAGAAATTACTTGTTTTCATTCATGGAGGCAGAAGTCCTCCACTTCTTTCGCTCCTGTAATTCTGCTGTACAATAATGTTGTCACCCTTAAACCATGATGTGATTGAAACTGAGCTGTGGGGCGCATTGCATGGCTCAATGTTTGTCTATTTATCCTACTGGGTTCCTCAATGTTCCTCAAAATGCCTTCATTGTGTATGCTCTGCTTTTAAATGCTGATGGCCCAGATTAGCTTCCAACTAGATACTGGTGGTTACTTGAGGATTCTCCTTAATGATGTTCTTCTGCAGCAGACCCAGGGGATGAGGGCACAAAGTGATATATATCTAGAGCTTGCCGTAGAAATAATTGCAGGTCTCAAATTAACTCTAATTTCAAGCTGCAGCTTTATTGTAACATGCGCTTTGATGTTCATGCTGAATCCATAATTCAACAGGGATTAGTGCTCCATAGGATAGAATGAGGCTTGTTATGGTGGATTTGATGTACATTTCTATCGAGGAGAGGCAGAGAGACCAAAATAACAATGTCTTAACACATTTGTTCAATCAAGAGAAGATAAATAGATTTTATTAAAAACAAGTATTGGATTTATTGTTAGATTTATTAGTTTTACCTGTGTTTGTGCATGTGGTAGACATATGCATGTCTTTGTATGAACAATTGTGTATCCCTTTTGGGATTAAAGGTTGGTGTGTGTGTGTGTGTGTTTGTGTCAGTGTGAGTGGGAATGCATGCATGTTTGTTGCTCTCAATTATAATCGTTGTCCAGTAAACAACAACATCATGGAAATTAATTTCTTCCATCACATTCTTGACTTGAAACTTGATTATGAAACTTTGAGTAAGTAAAAAAGATACTGGGAGGGTATGACATTCAATAATTATTATTCTGATTGCATATATATGCAAATAGGAGTCCTTCGTTCCCAGGCACAATCATTTTGCCCTTCCTAGCTGAACGTTAGTGACTACAGCTGCATAGGGTTTACTCTGTTTCCGTCAAAACAGTGGGCGGTTAATCTCTGCTGGAGCATTGTCTCCATTATCAACATGGTTTACAAGAGTCGGTGATTCAAGGAAACACACGTGCCAGAAATGTTGCGCAAATGTCTTGCGCATGTGCTTTATTGAAATTCAGGAACACTGATGGATGGAGGATGATGAGTATATTGTATTGTAGTAAGATAAGATAACACTTTATTAATCCTGTGGGGCAAAAATTTGTGTTTGTGTAAATGAGTGTTAATGTCTGTTCATCCTTCTTGTTTTCTGCCATTAACCTTGTTCTTCATGGACTGCAACAACTTGAACTGAACTTATTATGAAACACAATTTTAGTATCTCATCAGGACGTGGCCTATCAGCTTTGATCTTTCCTTTTTTCAATTCACCACATATTCTGTGGTTGTCTCCTTATCTGTCTCTTTCTCTCTCCCTCTCTCTCTCTCTGTCTTATCTCTTTATCTATCTCTCACTGCTGTCACATGGCTCTCTCACAGCCTCTATGGCTCAAACTCTTCTCTGCGCTTCACTGTTCTGAGCTCCATGTTTTATCAGTGTTCGAAAACAACCATGTAGTCATTTGTGGAAACAAGTTTCTGTTAGGCTGGCCTAGAGGCAAAAGAGAAGTAAATCGATACCAGAAGCACACATGTGCAAACACACATATTCACACACACATGCACATGTGTGTGCGCGCACACACACACACACACACACAGTATTTTTGTATACTTTGTTATAGATTCTAGTCTTCCACCTTTATCACATCTTTTTCTCTCCTTCACCAACTGCTTTCCTCCCACCTCTCACTCCTTTCATACATCCTGGAACCAAACACAGCTTCCTCATTTGTTCTCTAAGTCCAGCCTTTCTGTTCCCTGGATTAGTGGTTGTTTGGGGCCTTGCACAAGGAAACAAGGGATACATTTTGAACATATTGGAGAGTCTTAAATGTAAGTGCTTTGGTTCCAAAGCTCCAGCCATTGTGTTTTGAAGATGAGATGTTTTTAAGTACCCCAAGTTTAACTTTATTTCATTATAGCTGTGCTGAACATCATTGTCACCCACTGGTCTATTAGCCTACCCACTTACTTTAGAGATGGGACAACAGTATTACAGAAGAAGTATCATTCTAGTCTTAAAAATAACCTTGTGATAAAGTAATCTCATAATAGCCATAGGAGTACCTAAAGAGTGGCAATAGGAATGAACGACACTCTTATTATCTTATTATCATCTCGCTGCTATTTGTGTTCTGCAGTCAAACATTTCAAAAAGTCTTATTAAATCTGAAACCACATATGGGGAAGAGCTCCTATTTGCATTTTAATGTTTCCTAGCAGCTCCCGAAATGAGTCCTTGTTTGATTCTCATCTTGTTCCTCTATTCTGAGTGTTTAAATTCTTCCATTTGACTCCCTATTGTGTGGGCTTGTTCAGTTCAAATAGAATCACAGGGCACAAGTGGAAAAGGAGGCGACTATCCTGCGGGAATCAATAATGCAATGGATTCTATTTAGAGATCATGGGACATGAGATCTGCAGGCCTGTGAGCTACAGAGAGTTGGAAACAATGGTTCCTCAGAGTAGGAAACTGGTGCTGGTGACATGACCTCAATAGTACCACAGCTGAACCTGAGGATCTGTCAAAGCTGTGTGTGTGAGGGTATGTTTGTGTGTGTGTGTGTGCGTGTGCGTGTGTGCATCTGGTTGTGTGTGTGGTATGATGGCTATGTTTATCTGATATTGATATTTCTTTTGACTCAAATACTGAACATACTATTTAGTGATGCTCTTTATGATTGCTTGTATGTGTCTTCTACTGATACAAAGAGGCGTTGGTCTACTGGAATGCATGTTACGTTAAAGTGATGTCTAACAAAGACTGAGAACAGCATAAAATAACAGTTCAGTTGGCCTACAAGGTAAAGGGATGTATTTTCAATGCTCTAACTTCGAAGGGGGTTATTTTCAAACAAACACTACACTATAACTACTACTACTACTACTACTACTACTACTACTACTACAACATTCACTTACGTAACAGTACTAGCCATTCATCTTCAAATTGTTTTATCCCTAGGTGTGTGTGTGTGTGTTTGCACTTTATATTTCTACACTGGCAATTGCATTATTCGAGAAAACTAATGGTACCAAATAAATAACATGATGTATCCACACATGCATAACCATCAAATACCCTAATCTAAACAAAAGCCCATTTTACCCAATACACATTGTGCTCTGTAATGGTTAATAGTTAAACACTTAAAATACATTTTGTGTTTTGTTTAATCCATGATGCCGAGGATGACTTTAATGCAAAGCGAGTTCATTCAGATATGGGTCATTAAGATGCAGGCAGCTGTTTAGCATCTTGATGATGAATGCCAACAGGTAAACTGTGCGGACGTTGGGGATCAACCCAGAACTTTTGTTGAAATGTTTTAATAAAGGTAGCAACTGAAAGGTGATTGACTACCTCACAGTGTGAGTCTGTGTAGTCATGAATCAGTGTGATTAAAGTACATTTCTCAGTGTAATGTTATTCAAGCAGTAATATATTGCTATGCAGTCAGCGAGCCAGTCAGTCAGCCAGCCAGCCATTCAGTCAGTCAGTCAGCAGGATAACAAATCATTCAGTCAATCTCTACCCCTACCCCTGTGCGTGGTACCCATCAAGTCCAGTCAGCCAGCCCAGTGTGTCCACTAGTTATGTAATGGATATTCAAACCCCAGCACAGTCGAGTGCCGTTTTATTCAGACGCTGGATGCTGTTAACGTCTCTCAACACAGATTACTTAGGGCTATTTTTACATTTTCGTATCGTTGCCATGTTTCAAACACCCCACAACACGCTGAGTAAGCCTAGCCATGTTCGCATCTGGTTAAATAATTGTTCTTTTATAATGAGTGTTTATTTTGATCCATTATAAGGGCCATGTCAGATTGTTCTCGTGGGCTTTTATTATGGCAGCTGTGTTGTGTGGTAATCAGTGTGAAATATGTGTAAGAGTGGTGCAGTTAAACGGCAATATGTCAACCAACCTCCAATTCTCTGGCCCACAACTAGACGTGTCTCAAACTTCCAGCTTGCATCCTGAACACTAAGACCAGGACGACTACTGCCAGAACTCTAATGTCAAATGTTCCATGTGGAAATAACAGTCATTACTGCAACACTAAACATTAAGAATTTCCAAGCAGTAAAAGGCTACTGACTTTTGGTGTTCGTTTGTGTGTTTTTATGGTTCATACTCCCGAAAAAACTATACAGAAAAGCTATTTAAAAGGGCCTGACTACTCATAATATCTTAGATGTATCCTTTTCTCAAAGGTAAAGCAGCCAATTGGTAATGTTGAAATGTGCACACCTTGTTTGTGTGTGTGTGCGCATAGGGTTTCTGTCATGCGTTCAGTGCAGTAGTGTTGTAGTGTAGCTTGCCTGCCTGCTTGCTATTCTTCTGCCTTCAATCGCTGCCACTGGCTAGCTCCGCAGAGGTGACCAGAGGAGCCAAGTGTATTAGTCCTCTCAGCTAGTTCACAGCCTCTCCACCACCGAGACTCCTGCAGTACCTCCCTGTGGTCACACACGGAGGCTAGTTATTTTGCAGTCTCAGACTAAACTGCAGGGGATCTTGGAGCAGCAGTGGGCCCCAGTGATGAGGCTTGCAGGCCCACTGGGGTCTGGATCCACCCTGGCTCCGCTCGACCGCTGCTGTAGCTATGGTGAGACACTGGTCATCCTGAGTTTCCCCCTTTAAACTGGGTTCAAACGTATCTGCGCACTGTCAGCGGCACTTCCCTCTGTGAAGGTCTCCATTCCTGAACAAGGTGGACGATGGAACACATGGAACAGGTCTGGTGGTGATGGGGTGCCTGGCATTGGGGGCAGGTCAGAATTAACAGTTTAAACACGCCGAGTCGTGCCCGAGATGGACCATCTCCAGAGTCGGGCCAAAGCACGCCAGACGCGCCTCCAAGCAGGCTCCGTCAGCCCTGCTTGCTGTTTAGAGCGATAGGTTGTCTCTCAATTTGTAGGAATATAGGCCTAACACTAAAAAGAATAACTGTGTGTGTCTTAGATGCATCTCCAGGCAGGCAGAGTACGGCTAGAGTTCTCAATAGCTTCATACGTTGTTATTCGTTTATCTTATTTAACTATATAGGCTTAATCAAATCTCAATGAGCTATTGAGATTATGAAGCAAAAAAGGGGGAATATTGAACGTCAAACTGAAATCATCATGGTGGATTTAACTGTGCGTTCTCTCCGTCTCAAACAAACCAAATATATAAAATTTCTCTTAAATGAATCCATCACATTGTACGACAGGTTATAATATAAACCTGTCGTCAACTCAAGACAAGTTTTAATGGAGATGCAAATCCAAGCCACGCTAGGCTGATGCACCCAGTCCCATTGAGTCAAGCCAAGCACATGTGTATGGAAAAGGGCCATGTCATAGCCCTGCACGCCAGTGGCACAGGGTGTATGGCCGCTAGTATATGGAGCGAGTAGAAACCATTTTTGGCAGACCCCTGTGCGACGGATCATCCCTATTTAGGGACCGCACTGCTCACCCCATCTGGGGAAAGGCCTAAAAGGGTGCCTCAACACTGCCTACTTGGATACTCCTTGATAGGCTACCACATCTATCGGGATATAGATGTGAACTTCCTAAAACTGGCAGCCTGGAATGTAAGGACTGAGCATTATGACAGATGTCACCAATAGGAGGACCGCGGTCTGGGAACGGAGCCAGACGCCGTCCTATCCGGACCCGGACCTATCGCGGATAAATTATTGAGAATTATTCAATTTTGACAGAGCGGTTCTAGTTTAACCGGAGCAGCTTTTCCAGACATTAGGGCGCTGGGTTAGCCCAGGAATCTCACAGACCAGTAGACAGCGAAAACAACTTTTAATCAAGAATGGAGTGACTCTTTCATTCTTCACACGGGCAGTTCAAAACCAGTATATCTCATATGTACCAAGACCGTGGAGATTGTACATGTTGACTATGATCAACTCCACATAAAACCGTGGGGCAGCTTTCACCACTATAACAACCAAATATTGTTCCAGGCTCACCAATGAGCCACTATACATGTGTATGAGAATGGCCCTGACTCCATTCCAGCCCAGATTTAAAATCCTGGCAGGACAAGCTAGAGCTCAGTTCTCAGTGAACAAGATAGAGTGGGGGTGTGGGATATAAGGAAGAGAAAGAAAGAGAAAAGGAGGCGTTAAAGCTGTTAAATTGTTACAATGTGTTGAGATTGTTGATAAAAATTGGTTGAGCCTGTTCAGATGTGTAATGGAGTTAACAAAATAGAAGAGGAAGGAAAACGAGCAATAGCCACATTTTTATTTAATATTTCTAAAATTCGGCAGCTCTGGCTGCCATTTTATTTTTAAATGCACTCCTTATTTTACTTGAAATGAGAAAGAACATTTATTTGTTATTAGAGTACTTATAATTTTTAATCCCTCCAGTTCAATGTTAAAACATGATTATAAGCATTGTTAAAATATTATTGAATTGTACTTTCTTTATTTGATTTGGGTCAGCAGTTCACCTCATACAGACATTGATAAAGATTGCTTAAGGAAATATTCTCTTACTGGACCTCTTTGAATTTGAATTGAATACCACTGCACTATGTCAACGACAGTGCTGCCCTGCCTTTCGGGTGAAGGACCCCTTAAAGAAAAGGGACGAGCATACACCTTTTTCTGGAAAGGATGGCCCCCAGGAGGGCAGCAGCAACACGGTGTCTTGTGTTGCACCTATTTCTATCACACCTAAAGTAGTGTTGCAACGGTGTGGACATTTTCACACCCTTGTATTTTCTTCTGAAAGCACTGCCACCGGTTACACTGTAGTTTCCATCTAGAGGGTGCCACTGCTGTTCAGCCTAGAAGGGCATGCATTGCGCATTCAGGTTAGCAGGCTACGCATGTTTGTGCTGTATTTGGCCTATGTGATGAAGCTAAGTAAATATCATTAGAGCTATTTATTGATTAGGAGAAGCCTTTATAAAACTGGTGTTTTTGGTTTTTAATTTTAGGGTGGCCAAGCATTCAGATTTGTGTGGGCAGTGCTGATATTTAACCTCTGTCCCGCATCCCGCATATAGAAGAGAATGTCCCGCATTTATATACAAAGTCATTAAATGGTATAAATTCCGATTCATGTTAAATAGCCTCATTGTAATTGTGTCTGTCTGTTTATAAATCGCCATCCAATGTACCGAGTGCATCACACACATCCATGCACCAGCGCAACTGGCACCAGACACAGACCCCATGCAGTCAATTGATCTAACCATAGACTAACCAATAGACTTAGCCCTTTTAAACTGAAGTGGGGGACCAGGTTGATGGGCAGTGTTGTAAAGCGCAAATAAAAGTATCAAGATGGTCCCCCTAGTCTCCTTGACTTCCATGACCGCTAGCAATACTTTTTGAATCAAAATAAATATATATATTGTCACGTAAATAATGATGTGGCTCATTGAATAGCAATAAGGCCTACAGGGCCAACAGGGAATGCTCCGGGAGATCCAGTTTGTTCTGCATTCTTCTTAGCTCCCTCCTCCTCTTCCAGCTGTGCGAAAACATGCCGTTAATGCCTTGGCTGCCACCAGGCCCATGTTGGCAGCTACATCATTGTGGTCTGTAGTGAGGTGGGTGTGGAGGTTTGATGCGTTCCCTCCTGCAGGTAACACTGCCATCATGCACAGTTTGCATGTAGCCTCGTTGATATCAGCAGGCTGGCCTTTGCTCCATGATGTCTTGATGGCTTGGTGTTCCTGTGGGTGGCAAGGAATCCTAGCCTTTCAGTGTTTGCACTGGTGTTAGGCAGGCGTGTTTGCTTGCACCTTTGCTGGCACGAGTAGAGTGACAGTGGATTTCAGATTAGATGGGAACCTTTTCAGGCTCCAGGCTCCATCTCCATCAACCAATCCCACCTTCACCATTGAGGACACGCCAATAGCAACTGTACAATTTGTCTGATACCTTGGTAGCATTGAGGATGATGTACAGAACAGGATCAAGCAGGCCTCCAGTCTTCTTTGGCAGGCTGAGGTTTACCGGGCCGTCTGTACAATCATACTGCCCTGTGGCTGTGAAAGGCTGATGATCTATCGTCATCATATGTGCCAACTGGGATCTCTGCACATTAGATGCCTCTGGAACATTCTTGTAATAACCTGGCGTGACCATATCCAAGAGTGTGGAGGCTGTAGTCCTGCAGAAACAGCTACAAAACAGCTTCCCTCCTGGGGAGCATCCTTTCCAGCTGCCTTATAACCACCTGCCACGCCAAGTGCTTTATGAAAGTTTACACCATGGGCAGCGCACCGCTTGGGGCCAAAAGGAGCGTGACAAGGAGCTCAAGATGGCCCTGAATAAGTATGGTATTCCACACACTGACCTGGAACACGCTGCCCTTGACCAATCCGGCTGGACAAAACGTTGCAGCGTTGGGGTTCCGAGGTACGAGGAGAACCAGGCCAAGGCCTGAAAAAGGAGACTTCAGAGGAAGAAGGCTTCTATGGTTGCTACATCCAGTACGTGTGTGTGTGTGTGTGCCTGGTCTCAGATCCAGCAGTTCTACTATGTTATAGCAAAACTGCTGGGGGGAGACGACGCAGAGCCTCAGACTAAAAGGGCAGAGTTACGCTTTTTTTCAAGGTTTTTTACTTCGATTTCTACCGAAGAGAAACTAATTTACCCCGAGTAGATTAAGCTTTCAGAGGGGGATTTTAATATGTGTATTCCTACTGTGGCCAGTCTACATGTGTTGACTTGAAATCTTTATAGACCCTTTGCTATTCTGACACCAAAATGCGCCAAGAAAAATATGAGTTTTATGGGGGGGGGGAGCAAATGGATGTGCTGAAACTGCAGGTTTATGTTTATTAAACATGTATGTATGTGCCCCGCAAATCGAATGACCCAAATGCTGCCCATGGGCATAGGTATGATGGACTGGATCGTATGTGTCATAGGGTTGTGTTCCACAAATCGTAGATGACAAAACAACACGCAATGCACACCACATGAGATAAGATAGTAATTCATTGATCCCACATGAAAAATGATGTTGCCACAGCAGCAAGTACAGGACAGTAGTAGAATAAATGAAAATATGTCTATGTACACAATAAGAATAGTATAAATGTGGATGAGATACATCAATATTACAGGACTTCATCATTGCTTGTCCTGCATCTCTAGGATTATATAATATCCACATGCCTGTGCCACATGTGTGCCACATGTTTTACTGCTTTAGAGATTAGATTTTAGATTAGATGATTAGATTCAACTTTATTGTCATTGTACAGAGTACAAAGTACAGAGTAAACTAAATGCAGTTTGCGTCTAACCAGAAGTGCAAAAAAGCAGTAAGGTGCAGAGTATGTACATGTAATAATATAGATTATTACATGTACATACAGTATGGACAGTATGACCAGTAGAGATGGGTCTTTTGAACCGGCTGATGATTATTTTGATGTTAGTGTATAATTCAGATATTAATTTCCTTCTCTCTTTTTTTTCTCTCTCTCTCTCTCCACAGCTCAGATTGAAATAATCCCCTGTAAGATCTGTGGAGACAAATCTTCAGGAATCCACTATGGCGTGATCACCTGTGAGGGCTGTAAAGTAAGTCCCTGACATCCATCCCTGACTTAGATCTTCACACCAGCGATTGTCTTACCAATGATGGTCGGACAAGAGCATATTGACCAACCAACCGACCAGAAATTGTCCGCCTTAGTATTATGACTGTTAACATACATGTACTGATGCCCCTTGACACATCTTCAGTGAGGTACCTGGAATCATCCTGTGTTTCAACATCCAAAAACCCTCCTCCAGGTGACAGTTTGGGGTGATCAGACCCCAAATTGTGTACAGACGGTTATCTTCTTATGACTCAATGGCCATGGTCATCTTGTACCCCAGCCTGCTGCTGCATAAGTGGTACTGCAGGTGGCTCTCCTCTTCCTCTCTCCCTCGACGCCCAACGCGGAATTAAACTCTTGTTCAGAGGACCTGTGGACCCTGGGGGTCGAGGGCAGCTCTGACAAATAAGCAGGTGCTAACCCATTCAAGGCTTGAAAAAAAACAAACAGTAGCACTTTAAAATTGATTCTGAAGCGTATGGGGAGCCAGTGAAGAGAGGCCAGCACAGAGCTGATCACGACCCTCTTCTTGGAGCCAGAAGCCTGACAGCAGCGTTTTGGACTAGTTGTAAGCGGGAAATGGAAGTCTTAATAGTACCCAAGTCTAGGGAATTACAGTAATCGAGTCGAGACGAAAAAAAAGCATGGATGAGGAATGAGCACAATTCTTTGAAGTTGGAAGAAGCTGGCTTTTACTATTGATCTGACCTGTTTATCAAATTAGAGGGCCAAATCAAATACCACACAATGATTTTTGGCAGACGGTATGACATAGTTAGCTAACTGGCCCAGGTTTTTAGTCATAATGTTTGTTGAATCAGGAGCCGAATAAAACGCTGTTATTTAAGTTTTGAGCCATCCAGCAGTTAATTTCCTCAAGTACGTTTTTTAGATTCCATAAAGTATGATCATCATCAGGTCTTAGGGGGAGGTAAAGCTTTGTATCATCTGCATAACAGTGGAATTAAATAGAATATTTTTGAAAGATTTGACCCAGTGGGAGCATGTAAATGGAGAAAATAATTGGACCTAGAATAGAACCTTAAGAGACCATACAGGAAATATTGGCTGATTATGAAGAGAAAGTGTCTGTATTGAGAGTGAGGAAGTTCTGTTATATAGGTATGAGTTGAGCCAAGCTAAAGCTCTGCCAACAATACCGACTCCGTTATTGAGACGGTAAATTAATATGGCATGATTAACAGTGTCAAAACAGCAATGAGGCCTAATAGAAGTAGAAGTGCACAATCTCCAGGATCAGTAGCAAAGGAGCAGGTTGTTTGACACTTTTAGCATAGCTGATTCTGTACTACGGAGGGCCCTGGAACCAGATTGGAATTTCTCAAGGATGCTATTGTGGTTGTTGTCAAAGTGCTTCCTCAGAGAAGTCATGTTAGCTGCAGGTCGTTTGATCCACTTCCTGTTAGACTTGATGTGCAACACTTGGACGTTCTGGGCACTATTGGGTGACTCCTGGCCTGACACCTCCTGCGTCTCACTAGGTCAGGCACTTGTGCGTTGTGTTGCTCCTTCTCCTGTCAGCCACTTGCGATCGCTCTTGTTCCGACTGGGGTGCTCATCCTGGGGGCAGGATGTACAATGCACAAAATACAGCCTGAATGTA